>JBCAUI010271967.1:0-15899 GCA_038406195.1 Haplosyllis anthogorgicola
AGTGCATTTTAATGAAAATAAAGCACAATAAAGCACTTTGCCAGCAAAATAAATCACCACTGTGAAAATAAAGCACATGTGCTTTAATAAAGCACTCGCTATGAGCACTGCGATATCGATATATCCGGGGAGAAGTGTAACATTCTGTTATAACGTGATAAATATCGTGCTTTCTTTCAGGCCCATACCAATAGAAGCTCCAAGGAGCATGCCACGAGACTCACAGATGTCAAAGATGGTGACTACAGTCCCACCAGGCAATCCATTCAACCAAGTGACATATCCAGAAATCCAGGTGAATTAGAATGAGTATGAACTGTGCATATTGTCACAATGCCTGAAGTCCGTTAACAAGGACAATGTCACAATTTACCTTGTCCTCAAAGTTAGCTGATCGCCAAAACGCTATTCCAAAGCCAAAACAATATTATTTGATTACCAACATGGTAATTTGTAAAAAATACTATTGCCCAATTGCCATACGTTCTCTTGACCGACCAAACTATTGCATGTACATTTATCATAAAATAGATTTGTACAATTTCTCATGTTGCCACTTTCATGCCAATGTATTTTCAATTTACATTTCACGAATTCAGTTTTTTTTCCAAAAATAGATGTCACTTTTCCCGGACAAAATGTACATGAGTAGCAAAATCATTGAACTGGTTGGTCAAAATGCCAAATTCAGTTTACACTGAAGCTTCCGCATTGTAAATTTACATCGATGCCGTGATTTACATTTAAATATTTCTGGTCCTGTCTTTCACCTGTGGGAGGGAGCACGTTTTTATTTTCATGCATTCAAAGCTGCTAATTGCTAATCAGGATTGTAATTTTTTGCTAGTTATCAGAATTAAAATATCAAATGCCGAATACTAGTTAAACCCCCGAAGCAGTATTAAATGATTTCTTTGTAAAACGTTTAGATTTTAATGGTTGTACGCTAGTTGTTTTATTTCGTCTGTGGTGCCTTTACAGCAGTCTCAGATTTCTTTATACATGTAAATTTTGCTGTATAAGAAATGAAATTATTAAAATAAAACTCAGTAAACAAAAACATTGTTGAGTATTTATTACTCACTTAGATATATGCCGAAATAAACAAATAAGGCAGTAGACGCAGTTTAGAAATCCTCACTTGATAAAATACTGAATAGAATACATCAAATAAATAACATCTATTTACAATTTTTTCATTGGAAGCATACACAGAGCGACATCTATTCCGTTACCTCTTCACACAATAACCTAAATCAGGAATAATTATTGCAAATATGGTTCACATGTAGGTTTTCTCCCTTTTTAATAATTTTATCAAAATAAATTGTCAGTTCTTCACCAGTGAAATGGGCAATGCACATTTATAATTCATAAAAAAAATTTCACTCTCGTGAGTAACGTTAATGTTTACTGCTAAAACAAAATTGTCAACCTGGAAGTTTGTGAAACGGCCGTTTACCAATTACTTGCTATGTTACTGCTGCACACCAGAGGACTGTAGTTGTAACATACTCAGCGCTGCCTCCGATACTGGTTCACTGCTACCATCTGGTGGTATCATCAGTATAGCATATTGCTGGTCGCCTTTGTTTCCACCTGGTGGTGTAATCTCTACAACTGTCTGACCTTCAGATGATTCTTCCGTCTGATATATGACCTATCCGGTATCAAAAATGTTGTACAATTGCAAGCAAAATGGCACCTTTAGCACATAACCGAATTACTGTTAATAGGTTCTCCTTTGCCGATGTATTTGCACATGAATTTCTACTGGCATGCATAGGAAAAGTAAATGTATTTGCACATGAATTTCTACTGGCAGGCATAGGAGTTTTTTTTACATCAAAGTTGTACTAAATATGTATACCTCCTGTATTTGTTCCAACGCCTGCTCATCTTGTAAGGTACCTTCTGCTACTGTACCATCATTGGTATCCTGCATGACAATGGTTTGCGTCTCTATTTTGCCCTCAGCCTCTACTGCTTGTATTGTCTCTATGATTGTGGTTTCGTCTATTCCACCATCGGTTGTCTCTACATGATACTGTCCATTTTCATCCACATGTAAAACGTACGTTACCTACAATAGGTTTACACAAACAAATTATTAAAACATTTGAGTCATCTCTGTAGTTTGAAGATGAAGCAAACAAAAACGGTTATAGTGCAAGAAAAGGAATTTTCCACTGTTTTCCGCTTAATTCATGTCACGTCGATAGCAATAATGTATTGTCTGTAATGTAAACAGTGATGAGGGCAAAAAATGAAACCTGCCTCTTTTCCATCAACGATCGCGGTTGCAGTGCCTCTGCCGTCGGCATCAAGATAAATGGTTTGCTCTTCTTCTTGTGCAGTTCCCTCACCAGACTGTTGCTCTATTTGCTCTACTATGTGTTCAACAACTTCACCATCAGTCAATATGTGCTCCTCTTGTACGTTAGATTCCTGTTTGACCTGGAAGCAATAAAATAATAATTTCCTTCACAATCTTTTAATTGCTTAATCTGGGAAAAATTCCAAAACAAATTTTACTGTTATTTATAACACCACTTTTACTTGAAAGGCGAATGGTTGGTTAAGTGCTGCAGGCATGGGTTTTCTATCATAAACTACATATACTTACATGCTGAGGCATATTAACACCCTGTTGTGGTATGGTAATAAGACTTTCTATAGCATCTTGTTGTTCTTGACTCATGTAAAGGGTTTCTGCTTGATTTTCTTCCCCTGGGAAGTCATCAGTGATGTACTTGATAGTGATGTTTTGCGGCACTGACACAATACCTTCTCTCTTTGCATCATGCCCCGTCTGAAAGTAAAACAACCCACTCAGAATTCAAGACATAAGCAAGATATACGTAGATGAAAATGATTTGGTTTCTGTTTTCTTCCCAATCGAATTGACATAATCATACCAAGTTTCTGTGTCTGTAATAGGCAGAGTGTGTTGCGTATGCCTCTCCACATTCCAGGCAGGAATACGGCTTTTCACCAGTGTGCGATACAAGATGACGTGCCAAATGCGTTTTCTTCTTGTACCAACGTTGACATATTGGGCATTGGTGTTTGCTACTTAACCTGTGAACCTACAATATCATTTAATCACTTAGTTTCGTTTGTAAGTTCAATAAAGTAATACATAAAATATAAATTCCAACTTTCTTTACAATCTCGTCATGTTTAGGTTTCTCTTTCTTTAAAACTAACGATCAGAACAATTTCAATGATCTTACCTGACTGATGTGGTTGGAGAGTTGCTTCATGCTGATCCCCCTGTAGAAGCACTGATCGTGGTGACATGGGAATTTTCTACCCGGATTGTGGTACGCTTTATGTCCGTCCATTGCAGTCTTTGAATTACTCTAGAATTTGAAAGTGGAACAATGCTCAGAAATAAAACTTCTAAAATGTTTCTTTTTTATGATCTCCTACTAATATTCTGTAAAATGAAAAAGCCAGTGACAAGTAAACTTTCAGGCAAATACTGAACCTACTGCCACATTAATGGACCCTTACCTGATAGTCACAATAATTACACTTGAACTTCTTTTGGTGGACATACATGTTGTGTTTCCTAAGATCTAGTGGTATTTTGCAAGTGAACTGACAGCCTGGGAAGTCACATCTGAAACAAATCACATAAAAATTTCTCTACACTATTGTATACATCCTTTGCGTGAGTGCTGCTTGACAAAAACTGGCACAATTATTGATTCTTTGATAAAGAAAGGAATACGCAGCGTACTTGAACTTGGGTTCCAGACCGGAGTGCATTCTAAGTACATGCTTCTTCACTGCATCTTGGGTGCAAAATTCATGGGCACAAATTTCACACACATGCTTCACTCGGTTAGGATTGTGCTTTCTGAAATTGTAAAAAAAATACGTTGTCAATGGTCTTGAAATTAACCTATTACAAAAACATCGGTAAGTGTTTAATCAGACTTTTTGATGTCTCTCTTTAATATTCAACATAGCATTTCGATTGAGGATACTTACAAGGCATGAATGTCCCTCCGTTGTCTGGTAGGGAAGACTTTGTTACAAATCTCACATTCGTATCCTTTGCCCATGTGCACTTTCATGTGTTTTGCCATGTTATCCTACAAAGCAAATGAAGTTGTTACCTGGGAGCATGAAAGAACTTCACAACCTGTTTAGGCGGAAAAGCCGGCTCCATAAAATGGCAACTGAACTCATACAATATCTTGAACAGATAATGTTTGTCCGCAATGCTATTGTATATGAGTTACAAAAATGAAGTTATTACCTGAACCATCGTGTTATATTTACAGTGTTCACACTGGTAGGTTATTCCCGCACATTTGTCCACATGGCGTTTAAACGTTTTCTCATCCGTTATAAATGTATGCCCACATATGTTGCAAGTACTTGGTTGTTTGTAGTGAACTTTACTAATATGTAGTTTTAGATTGGCGAGTTTGTCGAAGACCTTCTTACCTGTTAATAAAAGTAAAGGTATGCAGTGATGTAAACATTTCCGACATTTCTCTTTGAAATAATTTGCAGGAAGAACTTCCGAGACAGCTATTCTAGCTTCACAAAGCTTGCAAACTGCTGAGTAATATATCAATGGTCATTCTAAGCCTTTGTGTAGAGGCACACACATTATGATGTAATTTTATATTATCAATGTTTTACTGTTACCATTGTATTCTTTTCCAAATTTGGCATAAACTTACATAATGAGCATCTGAACGTGCCAAAAATATTAGCAACCATGTCAGCATCCTTGAGTTGTTCCTTCATCTCCGGGTGTGTCACAAGGTGAGGAAGTAGTGAATTCCAATTTTTAGTCGTGTGATCGCAAACACTGCACTTGAACCTAAATGAGGAAGCGCCAACAAAAATTTTACAGTTGCTTTCACTTACTTACACACCTATCACAAAGACCCTGGAGTACTACTCCAGTCTTTGCCTATCAGGTCATTTTGGTAAAAAGAGAACTTTCTGAAATTGTTTCTCTGAGGGTATTTTAAAAGCATATCATACTAGCAAAAGCCCTTTTAATTAACTAGTTCTCCGATTAAATACAATACATAATATTATTGTAACCATACGACCAATTTTCATACTTACCCATCTGTGTTCGGTATATGGCAAGATTGATGAATATCCAATTCGGATTCAGTCTCAAAGAACCTTGCTTTGCACAGGTTGCATCTGAAGGCTTTTTCTGAGCGACGAACACTTGGAGCACCTGATCTCTGTGTAAAAAGATGTCCAAAGTGTCTCAGCTTCCGACTAAAACAGAACCACATTCGTTATGTTTATTTTTTTGAATACTTTGGTGGATCAAATATTCTATTAAGTTAATACTGGTTTTATTTCCATAGTGTCATTAATCAATTTCAGTTTGCTGTTTCTTTAAACGTAATCAGCTCACACTCGGGGGTCATTTTCGTCCTCTTCTTCCACATAACTTTCCTCTGCGACTGGTTGTCCTTCCTGTAATCGATGTGAAAAAAAACCAACTATGTTATACAGCCGAAGTCTTCTAAAATAACACACACACACACAAAATTGTTTTACCAGGCACTTTAAACTGGTACTGTGAACAGACGTTTGCATAGCTACTCACAGCTTCTTGCTGACCATCAATTGGTGCTTGTTGGTCTGGTGTCTCCTCTTCTGTTTGGTCTCGTTTCTCTGCCTCTTTAGACACTTCATTTCCAACATCAGTTAGTTCTTTTGCCTCATTTGGTACCGCAATACTGATTGTTACTTCAGTCGATGGTCCAACAGTGATATTCTGTTTGTCGTAAAAAAAGAAAAACCAAAATGAAAGTATTCACTGGAGACATTTCAGTGCAAACAAAAGTATCATCAAAATCAATTCTCCATGGACCATGTTAATGTCTACGCTTTTAACATAAAAATTACATTCACCTTTACCGGTTTCTCAATCGTTCCTTCTTCTTCAACAATTACAGTATGAATAACATCTGCAGCTTGTTCATTACTTGCTGACTGATCAGCTGAATCACAAGCCTGTTTGGATTCTGCAGCCTTTCCTGCAACACGGTGAAATGGAAAAGGAAATTTTACTTTAAATAAACGATATTTACAGAAACAAAACTAAAAAACCCACAAAAAACCTGTAACGTTTCAAACTAAAATTGTTTAAAATTTGGTAAACATTAACTATTTTATCTTTATCTATATCAAAGCAACTAATTACTTGTAACAGGTCCCGGGTTGACTGGTGGCCCAGGAAGTACTATTTCCGTCACCAGACTATGTCTAGGATTTTTAGTTGGTCTTCCTCTTCCTTTTTTAGGTGTAAAGGTTTCGCCCTCTTCCTCTATATCTTCCTCTTCTAATTTTCTCTTTTTTGCATCTTCTTTGTCTGGGAAAAAATAAACGTCATTAGCTCATAAAAAGAAATCAAAACATTGCTTACGCACATGTACATGTATAATTTCTTTATGAGTTATTCTACACACCAATTCAGGAAAACCATTGTATCCCAACAAAATAAAAATACATGTACCTGGCTTGAGTGATTCTTCTATTTCATCCAAATCATCACCGACATCTTCTGCACTCTATAAAGATCCACAGTATATTGTTTCAAATTTGGTAGCAAATAATTCCAAAGCGATCAGTAAAATGTAGCCAACACCAACAGTACAGTAGAACTTGTCTTGAGCAACACTGAACTTTTTCCTTCAAAAAGTGTCATAGAAGACATGATGTCGTTCAAGACAGGTGTCGCTCAAGACAAGTTCCACTGTATTAACTTTACTTTTGAGCAATCTGCAACTCTGGAACAACTAGAATAATTTGCATGTAATATGCAGTGTACTTTTTCAGTAAAAGATATAATTCATACTTTACCTTCATGCCAAGCAGCTCTAATGCACTTTTTCTCTTCACTGCCCTTGATGAACGTCTTGTAACGCCAACATCTGGTGTGGTTACTTCAACGGGCTTCTGTCTGGGGGTGGAGGGGGCCTTCAGTTTCACCTGTACCTGAAACACGAGATCATTTATTGTATAAATGGCATTTTTATTAACAAAAATAAAAATAAAACAAACTAAAGTAACTTACATAGGCCATTGTACTGTTGAATCGAGGGTAAGTAATGATACCTTTGTTTCGTGTTTCTTTTCTTGACTTTTCTCGCTCTTGTCAGCAATTCTACTACTTCGGGTTCTTGGTGGACTTGCTGGTTGAATCGGAATCTCCTTTTCTGTACTACTGTCATTTTCTTCTTGTTTGGGTTCTCCTGACGTCACCTTGGATGATTTGTCTGGTATAATAAAATACGTTTAAGTGTTTGAGAATAATAAAACATCGAAAATTAAAAGGATACTACTAACTACTTCACTCTTTCGAAAGTAGACTATTCACTTGCTTCTTACCTTTATTTTCTCCAACACAACCACCATCAACCATGTGACGCAACATCTCTTTGAGTTCAACCCAACTCTTCTTGCAATCCATGCACGCAAACAGTACGTGCACCCGATGCACCCGTTCCAGCAGTTGTTCTTCAGTGTAAGGTGCGAGGTTGCCGAGAGGCACTGTGGCCTCCCCTTCAGTTGTTAATCCACTTAGCTTTGGCATTGTGACCTCTTCGATCCTGTAAAACTGCATTAAGGTATCGGAACATGAGTCGCTATATGTGGGTGGACAAAATACGTACGGATTGACGGAATATCTGTATTATAAATAGTCAAGTGCCAATTGAGTAACCATGATGGGGCAGCCATGTGCCCGGTATATTTCCAAGAGAGGGGTGGTTCCTTATAAAAAAAGGGGCTCTCTCAGGAGGTAACCGTGTTTGCACTGGCACCGCAAGCATGGCACACTGGCCTACACTAAGTTATTTCTGAAATACATTAATTTATAGGCGTTTTAATGCAATGTACTTTTATTTTGAGTCTCTTTTTGCCAACATGTGTTGCGGAATCCCTTCGTGAGCCAAGAAAAATAATCTCTTGCAGAATCCTTGAATTGCAAAGCACCTTTGATATGATCAAAATAATGTGTAAGTGCGGTAGTCTAACTGTACAATTCTTTTTAAGGCAAGAGATATTTACCACACTACAAAATATCATTTTAGACGGTTCAGTATGATGTAGTACCAAATCTCCCAAAACAGACAATTCCTCAAATGACGGGGTGTAATAGCTGCGCGTTTATTATTTTCCTTGTGCTGCGTGTAAATGACTAGCACACCTCGTATTGGTTTAGTATTGCAACTGCGCACTTGTCCACCAGCCAGCATGGCGTTCATTCAACAATAAAGATCTGGATCAGTTTTACATTAATATATACTTTGTTCTTGATCCGACGACTATTACACGGGGCGCCCCTTACCGCCGACAATTTTTTTTTTTATGGCATCGATAGCCAAAACATGATGACATTTCCATTGGGCTAATTTTTATGGAGTATTGTAACATTTAACTCCTTTCAACAGTACCTTAATACTTTTAATAGGTAGAATTGTGTGAAAAAATTGGGACGGACAGAATGAAAATGCACAAAAATGTTATCGGACAAATATTTCTATCGCCTTACACAGAAACTCAGACACCGTCACTTCAGCAAAACGTAAGTAAGGGCATCTCTGCCACAACTCCAAACTTCACCGTTTAATAATCAAAATTCTTAAGCTCGGTCCAACAGTTGTCTTTTGTAACAAGAACAGAAACGCGTAGACAGTCCGAATAATGTAATTTATGCCTTTTATAGCCTCGAAATGCTTAACTTTGTAGTTGGAGAGATGACGCCATTTTGGATGCATGTGCTCGTGTCCGATAGAGGACAGCACTCTTGTCATCCAGCAGAAGGCACGCTTAAAATAAAGCAAAAGTAATTTCTGCAGGTGCATTTGTATCATGAATTTCAAAATATGTAGATGTATTATACCAGTAAATCCACAATTCCAAGCAGAGGCAGTTCCGAAATTTTAAGATGAATGGACGCTGTGATAGAGCAGTTGGAGGGGCGCCCAGCACCATTCTAATTTGGGCAACATTTTGCATTGGGATTTTTGCATGTTGCTCCAAATGTTAGAGCAGCACTTTAACTCAACATTACATCCTAAATGTACTAAGTGATGTGCATATGACAAATTGTATTCAGTGGATCTGCGGTTTAAAATGATTTAACTTTTTTTAGAAATACTTGAGGGGTGAGTAAAATACAGTTGCAAAATGCCGAGACGTTTTGGATCACCACCCCGAGATCAAGCTGACAGAAACCCACAATTACACAACCGTCTTTTTATCTTGGGTGGAAAAGAAGCTTCAGAGGAAGAATTTAGAGACGCTTTTTCGAAGTATGGAACAGTACAAGATGTATGGATAGTGAAAAACAGGCAAAGTGGAGAGAATAAGGGTAATTTTAACTGTTTATTTATCTTTGTTAAATTTTTATGGCAGTTTGCAGCTGCTTACAATTTTGAACTTATTATAATTTCCCTCCACATGTAATTGCTTCACGCAATAACCAATGCATTATGAACATTTTATTGTGTGAAATTTAGGTATCACATACGTTACGTTCTCCAAGACATCGGAAGCAGCTCTTGCACAGGAGGAAATGAACGGCCGTGTATTGCCTGGTCACCCCAAACCACTAAAGGTTATTGTCCTACAATAAACGTTTTGCAAAATATAAGTTGTTTTAAGGTTGTAGGGCTGTGACCAAATTCAATTAAATTTACCATATAAACAGCAGCGTGATTCATTTTTATTCAGGTAATGCTTGCAGCTGACAAAGAACAAGGAAATATGCGGGAAGACAGGGAAGATGAGAAACTGCTCAGAATTTTCATTAAAGTACCTAAAACGCACACAGAAGATGTCATTCAAGATTATTTCAAAGTAAGACCTGTAAAGTAACGAAAGTAAATTATCGAATTGAATTGGAAGGCAAGTTTTATCAATTCACACACATACCAGAACGTTTATGTACAAAGTGTATTGGCTTTCGGTATACGCTGTTTAGCTTGTTATAAGCTTGTTCTGGAATGATAACAAAAGCAATAGGTTTGCTTTAAACCGAGAAAAGATTGTACTTTATTTCTGCAAACATTGTACATGTTGTTTGTTGGAAGTCTCAATCTAAACTGAATTTGAATTTGAAATTGTTTGTAACAGCTTGGGGAATGCTTGTGTGTGATTGGCTAATAGGCTACAGCTTCCTGTCTGCCTGCAACTGCTGGCATGCGTGCACTACATGCTGCTGAAGCAGGTGTAAACAAGCGTGGTGGTACCGGGCTCAATCTGTTGCAAGCCCAGATGTAATACAAAAAGAAGAAAGAATGTGAACAATCGAGCAGCAAAACCTCGTGCAAATTATCCTGTAATTAGACAAAAATATTCTTCAATTACGTGACCATTTATGCTGCACATTGATTTTGTTATATATTCTATAAGAATTCAGGTTGTTCTATGATGTTCAAGGTTCGATGACATTTCTCAGTAGGGGATCTTGGAGGGGGACTTTAGGGGCCTTGACCTAACCCCCCCCCCCGTAAAAACATGTTTAATTTAATATGACCGGAATCTTTGGTCGCAAGTTTTTCAAGTTATTGGGTCCCCCTCGAACAAATTTCTAGATTCGCTACTGTTTCTACACCTTCGAAAAAAAAAGGTTGTGATGATTGCTGTGTCCCCTGTACTAGACCGACACAGTAAATCGTCCATTTGTCCGAGTCAGGCCACAACACTCGACACAAATGCGGTCCCAATTGCGACGAACTTTTCGTTTGCGTTTGCATCTTCTGTACTGGAACAATTACAAGCTTATCAAACACATTTTTTGAGGTCGTTTTGTTTTGCAACGTGAATTTTTCTGAGGGCTTGTAATGGTAATGCAACAACTTTAGCGCGATATTGGGTATGAGATGTCACGGTATTTTGCGACACTTTGTCTGAATCTGACACATGATCTCCTGATATTCGCACCAGTCGAAGCAACAAATGTCCCTGTGCAAGATATGATAGTTTGCAGTGTGTAACATAGACAAACTATTAGTTTAAAATGATGAACTTTATTCTGGCAGCCATACTGCCTTGCTCGGTTCCAACAACAGGTGGCATACCAGACAGTGGGTATGGATTTCGGCTATGGTACAAATAAAACATTATGATAAATGATATCTGTTACAGTGATTTACCTTAAATTGTAAACATTCAATTGTAAACATTTCATCAAGAAAGGAATATTTGTTAAATTTGAGTACTCTCTTACTGCCAGTAACAAGTAGAAATACCAATGTGCAATGAGTGCATGCATTTTAAAGACTTTCTGATGATAAAATTTCATTTTTAAATTTAAATTCATTATATATTTTGAAATTCATTGGAAATAACGACTGTACGAGGCCCATGAGCTGACCTGTGAAATTAACGCGCGAAATAAGTTTTACAGACATCCAATCACCTCAGATATGTCTTAAATTATTCACTTAGACTTTGTCATTGTAAAAATCGTTAATGTACCTATCTAAAGGCTATTTAGAGGCATCAAATCTTCAAATACGTACCTCCTCTGTTGCTTTCATCTTTGCAGACCGGAAGCAAAATTTCATTTGCAAAAAAGTGAAAGTTGCAAGCAAGACCAACTTCCGGAAACTTAATTACTTCATTAATTGGGCGATGAAAGAAATATGTAGCCTACATTCTTATTTAATATGTTCTTACATGTTTCATCATAATCACAGTATGAATTTTTGTATTTATTTTACGGAGAAAACTGTTCAAAATTAAATCGTTGCAACTGGTACCTACGTGCCCCAATCCAAGATGGATAAGGAAGGAGAGCCAGGAACAGCAAAATTCGGAAATTTCATTAATTACTATTCATTTAATCCAGCCAGCAGAAGAATTGACCTTATTCCAGAAACTTTATTACATCAGATTCTTAATGAAACCAGTAGCAACGTATTATGCCTCGATGTTGGATGCAACTCTGGGGTAAGTTATCGTAATTCAGTCTCTATCTTCTTTTTCCATTCTAAATGTTTTGGATCCAGAGTCATTCAATCAATACTGGGACAGGGGTGGGGGATTCCCAATACTCGGACACCTTTGCTATTTTCTCGTTTTAATATTTCACAGTGTTCAATTATAATGTTTAAACTAGTTTAATTTAACTTTGAAGGTAAGTTTTTCGGCATCCCATTCACAGATGTCATTAAGCGCCGACCACCGACCAAATGGTCGGCAACTTTCAGGACTTTGGTCGGCAACTTTTTCAGAAATTTATTTTAAATTTTTGGAAGGAATTTTTTGCTTTCAAAATAGGACATGTTTTATCAAATATTATTTGAAATAGGTGGGAGAATGCTTCATAGTGATCTAAAACCCTTCCAACTACCAAGGTGCAGCCCATGCTCAGGGTCGGCAACTATTCGCTATTGGTCGGCAACTCACAAAGATAATGACATCTGTGCCCATTACTGGGCACCCCTTGTCTCAGTACTGGTCAGGCCTGCCCCACTACTGGGTGGGGTGTTTGAGTCGACTTATCCCCCATATTTGTTACAATTATAGAAATAAACACACATATGCATCATATATTTTTAACATCCAATGAGACACATTAAAAATGAATGCAAGTATTTAGTTCCGAAAAATAGGGGATACATGAGATCAGTTGTAAGTTTCGGTGTCCCAGTACTGATTGAGTGACTGTAGACTAGACTAGTCTAGTCTTGTTTACCGTACAAGATGGTAACAAACAAAAATGCCGGTGTCGTGCATACCTTGATCTAAAAGCGTTCTTACGGTATCTAGGTAAACTAGTCACGTAGTAATGAATTTCAAAGAAAGAATAAAACATATGAAATTAAATTATATCGTCAAAAATCTTTAAAGTGTATTTATTTATTTATTATAAATTATTGTTTCCATTTTTACTTGTTGCAGCAGATTCAGATCTAGTTGAGACAGGTTGAATATGTAGTGAAATTCTTAATTATAAATCTCTTAACATCACAAATGAATCCTCGTAATGACTTCTTTTTTACTACCTATTTTGAACTCTGAAAATAAAAATTCAAAAACAAAAAATCAAAAAAAAACCCCACAATTGCTTAGTAAGTTATGTTAATTGGAAATTTGTTCAGATACATTACGTTAAATAGAAAGAAATACGTTGAAATGGGTAGGATATTTTAATGAAATTCATTACACATAATAACACAGTCTCGATCAGGGGTTGCACTGCAGACAAGTCTAACGTTAGTTATTTGACAATTATCGCAGGTGTTTAATTCGGTGATGAATAGAAAATGCAAATATGTAATAAATACAAATAGTATATACCGTATTCCCTCTAATTATGGCACCGCGTGCAAAGACCAATTTTTGAGAAGGTGCCTTAATTAAAAATTAGAAATACCAAATTTGAGTAGCACCAACAATATGTTACTCTTGGTTTTGTCAAACTAAATTCATACATTTCATGTGGATCAACACTTAAAAAGCAACTTTCAGTAAGAACAATTCCTTGGTTTTGCATTTCACCAAACATTCATTTAATTATTCTCGTTTCATAAAGAGGGGGGTGCCATAATTAGAGGGGGTGCCATGTTTAGAGGGAATACGGTATGTAATATTACAGCAATAAATTAAGTTTAAATAAACCAAACAAAAAAATCAGAAATGACGACGCTAATCTGAGAGCAAAATTTTCGGGTGCAAATTTCAGGTGCCGTTTTCACCTTCCTGCGTAAAGGTACAAATTGGGTCAAATTGTCTCAGTATACCAGTCTTATGAAATAAAAGAATATAATGTTAAGGCGGGCAGAATAGCTCAGTTGCTTAGTGCATTTGACTTAGTCACGCATCACAAATGGACACTGGTCCAACAAAAACTTTTAAAAAAAGAAGAAGAATATAATGTCAAAAAGTACAAGAGTATTTCGAAAATTATGTCTCTTTTCGGTTTAAACAGGAGTTAACAGAAGCTCTGTACGCTTACCTACGTTCGGTTTCCTGTGGAAATAAGGCTACCGACAAAGAAGCACAACAGGCCATCAATCCAAATTTGGGAAACATAAAAGAGAAGCAAAATGTGTACATGTTAGGTAATACATTGTTAAAATTATACTGGAAATGAGACGTTAAAAAATTATGCAGAAAAGTACAACCGACAGTAAGGCTTTAATGAAGGATAAAATTCGAGGAATAAATGATGTGTCATTTGGTTTTAGACGATCCATTTTATGGTTGAAACATTTCTCTATTCAGTAATCTGATTTTGATACATGTATGTACTCATCAAATTCTAGGTATTGACATAGATCCACTGCTAATAGAGAGATGTCGAAGGCACACGCTACACCCGGATCATATCACATACAAGACTGCAAATGTCATGAATCCAACGCACAGAGAAGAACTCGAGGAATTCCTGTCGCAGCATAGTGCGACAGTGTTTACAATAACCGTTTGTTTCTCAGTAACTCTCTGGATTCATTTGCATCACGGAGATGAAGGACTCCAAGACTTTTTAAAATACATTTGTAAAAATACGAAACATTTGTTGATTGAACCCCAACCCTACAAGTGTTACAAAACTGCAGTCAGAAGGATGAAGAGAGCTAATTGTGATGGCTTTCCACACTTCGAGAGTCTGAAATGGAGGCAAAATGTGGACCAAGAAATTGTTGATTTTATTGTGGAAAATTGCAGTATGACTTTAATAAAAGTTCTAGGAGAGACGACATGGGAGAGAAAAGTGTGTTATTTGAGGGCATATGACAGGTAGCTGATTGCATATGGAAAAAAGTAACCTTATTCATCATCGAAAATATCGGATTATTTGCAAATAGGCATGTGCATTTAATATGGAAAAAGTACAAGTTAAAGTTTGTAAAAATTGTGAAAAATCTGATGTTGTGACTTTGTAAATTGTACAAAATGAAACCAAGTACACTATCTATTTAACCATTTTAAATTAAGCAACTGAACGTTGTTGTGGGTGAAAAATGAAAAGGCCTTTTACTATGGACTGTGCGAAGGATATTAGATATGGTCACCACCCTAATTAAAAGCACATTGATTATTTAGTGTGTGATACTAGTCTCGCCAGATTGAAAGGATATGTGTGTGGGACGGAATTTTCGATTGAATTAAAGAGATATGAAGCAAAATTGTTGAGCAAATTATCAGGGTTATCGGTATGTCCAAAATTAAATTATGTGATGCCAAGAAAAGAAACGGCCCTTACTTGGAATGTGTAAAACCCACAATGTAGAAGTCGATTTTAAGTTATTATAATGAATTACATTACTTCCCAGTCAATTCAAGTAAAAGAAGTAATAAATACATATATAGTAAAAACCCTGTATTTTCGACTTGAATTTGAGGCACCCAGTGCTGCGACTAAGTTTTGTATTGAAAAACAAAACAAAATTTACTTGTTGCTCTGCATGAAATTTATGCAAAAATTGGCATGTATTAAAAGATGTATCAAAACAAAAATTAATTATGGTAACACACGAATTGTATGCAACAATCATGACAATAAACGTTTATGGTTGGAAAACTTTCTGTACTGGATATTGAAAAGAAGCTATGACCAATAAATGTTAAACCAGAAAACAGTTTTGTTCCAACAAGAGAGGTTGCCTCAGTTGCGGATGCCGCCCCAAATGTGACTGAATGCCACATTTAACTTCATATTTAACATCAATTGATGTGAGTGTCCATAGCGTGGTGTACAGGACACCAAGTAATTTTTGTATTTGTTTGAAATTTACGGGTGTTTGAGAAGAAATTTTACAAATTTGTATCTCTGTACGCCAGAGTTTCAAAAGTTGCATCTGAGGGAGCCTAGAACCCATTATGCTCCAAATAAGCTCCTCCCACTACTCATGCTACAGAGTAAGCTGGGGAGAGCA
>JBCAUI010272078.1:0-15655 GCA_038406195.1 Haplosyllis anthogorgicola
TCTAACCTTTGCAATGACTCTGGAATATAAGGCTTGTCAGGAATGGCATCAGAAATTGCAATTGGGCCACTTCCTTTTTGGTAACTTGTTATGACAATGTCAGAATCATCATCCTGTGTATCTTCTATGGGTGGTATGTCAGGCAGGAAATCGGATTCTGTTTCTGGTATTATCATGACACTGCAAATAATACAGTGAAAACGGTTATTATGACCGATAGGAATCAACCTTATTATTTAGAACATCTGATGTTGGTCTGCAGTAATCACATAGAAGAGTATCATTGCAGATAGTGTAATATGACATAATATACGAAATAATTGCATTAATGAACTTTTCACAGATATTGCAGGTGATTATGGTATCTGCCGTAACCATCATGACAACTTTGGAAGATGCTGATCTGATGTGTTCTAGAAGATGTATTACAGAAGGAGAGTTATTGTGGGAGATGCTAATCAGATGTATCAGCTGCATTATAGTGATTGCAGCAGATGTTGATCAGAGGTGCTTATGTGTTATTGTCAGATTCATATCTGATGTGTTTTTGGATAACTTTTACAGCATAAGAAATATCGCTTGATATTCTTGTATAATTACAGCAGATGCTGATCTGCCATGTAAAATTATTGTTACCGATGGACATTGGACATGTTAATCTCTTAGCTGTTTTAAGCCAAATGCATACGGGTTTCATTTGAGAACATTATTGCAGCAGATGCTGATCTGCCTTGTAAAATTATTGTTACTGATGGAGATTGGATGTGTTAATGTCTTAGTGGTTTTAAGCCAAATGCATGCAGGTTTGATTTTTCTATAATTACAGCAGATGCTGATCTGCCATGTAAAAGTATTGTTGCCGATGTGGATCAGATGTATTAATAAGTTTGTCATTTTAGCCTAATGCTGTTGCCTTGATTTTGTTACACAATTACATACGATGTTGATCTGCCGTGAACAATAATTGTTACCAATGGGCATCAGATGTGTTAATCTCTTAGCCATTTTAAGCCAAATGCATACAGGTTTCATTTGAGAACATTATTGCAGCAGATGCTGATCTGCCATGTAAAATTATTGTTACCAATGGAGATCGGACATGTTAATGTCTTAGTGGTTTTAAGCCAAATGCATACAGGTTTGATTTTTCTATAATTACAGCAGATGCTGATCTGCCATGTAAAATTGTTACCGATGGAGATCGGACATATTTAAATACTTTGTTACTCAATTTATTTCACTTCAAAAAAACAGGATATGTCCTAGTGATACACTTGACTGTACATTTTTTAATCATTTTATGTACCTACATGAAAATATCGGATCAAAACAAGCTTAGTTAACATTGAACTTGTACACATTGTTGTACAGGAAAGATTCAAGGTTGCAATTTGTCTTCTTCATCATCTTGTATATGTAATCCTGACTAATGGGATGGTTTAAAACCTCATGCTGCACATAACCCTGGATAATATGGATAAGTTTCATGCTATGATCAATTACATCTTGACTTGATTCCATAAAGTTTGCCTTTTCCTGTGGCTTAGTATCTATGTCAAGACACATAGTAACATTCATGTGTATAAACTTTACAATGTATAGATACAACATTTTGTTCAACTTGAGTAAGAAATCCAATATATTGTTGAAGTGAACAGGTTCCTGGACTGTTGCCAAACCTTTAGGAAGTTCAGTGTACAGTATCAGTCCCTTGTCCAGAACTCTTGATGATAGCTCTTTCTTATCCCGAAGTGACTCCATTTTCTGGCCAAACAGTATTTTCTGTGATACACATAGACACTGCATATTATCTGTCCATTCGTCTTCGGAGAAATTGGTACTGTGTGACTTTGTTCTGTAATGATGTATGAACAAGAAGTGAATCCGACATGATTTTAGCTCAAACCAGTATTAAAGTAGATGTTAATCTGCCTTTTTATGTGTAATAGAGAAGATGTGAATCTGACATGATTTTACCTCAAATCAGTATTAAAGTAGATGTTAATCTGCCTTTTTATGTGTAATAGAGAAGATGTGAATCTGACATGATTTAACCTCAAAGCAGTATTAAAGGAGATGTTAATCTGCCTTTTTATGTGTAATAGAGAAACACTGTGATATAAAAGTACAGGGGATGTAAATCTGACATGTACTAGGAAGGAGCAATTGGCAAAGATGCTGATCTGCCTTGATATGAAAATGTAATGAAATAGTCTAGTGAAATTGTGTAAGATGTTAATCTGCCCTGATAATTCTATGTAATAGCAGATGATACTAATTGGTCACAATATATTATGTGTAAGTTATTATGGAGATGGGGATCTGCCATAATACGGGTGTAATGGGGGATACCAATCAGTAGCATTATTATTGCGGAAGATTAGAATATGCCGTAATATCCATGTCGGGATTTGTTCACTTTGAAGTGAAAAATAAACCAAAAAATAAACAAATTCAGGATTTCCCCCTATTTTCTAAGTTAAGAAGGAATCAGGGACCTAAGTATTCAACTACTTTTACCAAAATTGTGAAGTACAAATTGCATTTTTACCTGTCTGTGTCACTTTGATCTGTTGTATCTGATTCTGAAGGTACATAAACAGGCGTAACCCACTTCTCTCCAGCATACACCAAGCTGCATGAGCTGTCACTTTCCTTAATATCACCTTTTGATTCATTAGTATCTGAATTGTACTTTTGAAGTAACAATTTCTTAGACATTTTGGCCAAAAAAGGTAAAGCAACACACTTGAACTGTTGACCTTGTAGGAGGGAAAAGTGGAAGGGAATTACCCATAATGCTCTTTGATGAATTCCAATAATATTAATACATGTGCTTTTGTTTGGATTAATTAGTCCCGTTCTCATCTTTGTTGCGGCAGATAGTATAATCTTCTGTAATAATACTCAGAATTATTATGGCAGATGTTATAATCATTGATAATAAATGTGTCACATGTTTTCACTTAAGGTTCTTAAAGGAAATAGGTATCAACTGTAATAGTACGGAAGATACTGTAATCTGTCGTAACATCCCATGGTTATTATTAAAGAAGATGTTGGAATCATTTGTAATTAATGATATCCCCAGGGGTATCTATGTGCTTTAGTATAATGGCAGATAGCAAGATCGGTTGTGATATTTTATTGTAGAAGATTGTAGACATCAGTTGTAATAAATATCATTGGAAGCACAGAATATTCCTTAATTGTTTGTAATAATTTATTACAGCAGATTTTTACATCGGTCATAACAAGGAAACATGATTTACAATGGATAAAGCTTGTGGAAGATACTAATTGTTTGTAATACTTAATAACAGCAGATGCCATAATCGGTTGTTATAATAATTAAATTTACAGCAGATATCACAATCGTTCATACTAATTTATTACTGCAGATTTAGGTTTGGTCATAATACTGAATCCAGGGGCCTCCAGCATAGGTAAACATCAGAAGTATACATGCACCCATTTTGGGTGCATCTGGACCTGAAAGTATAATAATGCAGAAGATTAAGAAATCGTTCATGATATCAAAACTAAAACTTAACTGAAACTTAAACTTAAACTTAAAGTCATGTAAACTGTATCTAATGTCATGATGCAATAAGTTACAACATCAAGACACCCTAAGTGATGATGTCACAATGTAAAGAAATAAAAGAATTTTACTTTTTCTTTTCTAATTTCTAAATTGTTTATTGTAACATAAAACTGGACATGTGACCTGTTAAAATGATCAGAAAAGCATACTGATAAATAATATGTGAATAAAAAAGAGATATGTCCATGAATAAAGAAAGGAGACACCCCCTGGGAGGGGGTACCACCCAGATGTCAAAATTTTCAAAGGTAAGTTTAGGATAGTCTATTTAAAAACTGATAACAGAATTTTGCTGGGCATGTTTTCTGAACATTTTGGTGGGTTATGCCCAGTTTTATGTCAAAATAAACAATTTAGTAAATTAGAAAAGAAAAAGTAAAATTCTTTTATTTGTTTACATTGTGACATCATCACTTGTAATTAAATTAAGCAACTTACAAAATTAGAAAATAAAATTTCCTCAAGCAAAAATTATTTTGTACAAAATGTGAACCCAGCACCCCTACCCATACCCCACCCCACCCCCACCCCAACCCCCACCCTCACCCCTCACGATCTTCCCCCTGTAAGCCCTAGGACAGACATATCTATGGCCAGTGTTAATAACTTAATAATGGGATAATTAAAAACTTGAAAATACGAATTGAATCTGGTACTGTTAAGAGTTCTGTTTAAACTATTTTAATGCAAAATTCCTCCTTGTGTCCAAAAACACTCAACATCTTGATTATCCGTACTGTAAGTCCGTAAAGTTTAAAGTAATTTCAATGCGTACAAAGCATACCCGCAATTATCCTGTAAAGAACCGAGTATAATCTTCGTCGAAGAAGAATTTTTTTGGAACTTATATGTTTTAGCTGTATTCGCGAAGTTAAAGTTAGTTTTGGATAATTTTTTATCAGTAAATTTATTGGCAATCAACCAAGAAATGAAATATTCACAATGCCTTGATTTGATGTCACCGTGAAGACCCGCATCTCTCAAAGGGTGTGCTTATTACAGTAAGCAGTAAGGGATCTCCTACATAAACAATGAAATTCATTAAATATGATGAATTTCATGAAACGTAATGAATTTCATAAAGAAAAAAGAATGTAAAATGTCCTTGATTCACTGAATAATTTCTATAAAGTATTGTTTATTGTACAGCACCTAGAGTGTTAATGTCTGTTTTCAATGAGTATTTGTTACTGGAGACTTTTATTCCTTTAAAATGTTCAATTCAAACATGACCTTGTTTTGATTGGGCTGTTCAGAAGGTGTTACTCCATGCTGTGATCCTTTCTTGGTTGTCTACAATTGAATGTTTACAATTTAAGGTCAATCACAGCATGGAATCACACCTTCTGAATAGCCCAATCAAAACAAGGTCATGTTAGATGTAAACAAAAATTTATTATATATAATGTGTAATGAATTTCATTTCGTCTAATGAAATTCGTTAAATTTGAGGGTGATCCCCTACTGGTAAACAGTAAGGTATCACCCGAATTATAATGAAATTCATTTTTTAATGAATTTCCTTATGTGTAATGAATTTCGTTAAAATAACATACCCGTTGAGTGTATTTCTTTTCATTTAATGTAATATATTTGAGTGGTCCCTTACTGGTAAGGGATCTCCTACATAAACAATGAAATTAATTATTTATAATGAATTTCATAAAACTTAATGAATTTCATAAAAAAAGAAGAATTTAAAATGTCTTTGAATCATTGAATAATTTATAAAAAGTATGTAGTTACTGTCTGTTTTCAATGAGTATTTGTTACTGGAGACTTTTATTCCTTTAAAATGTTCAATGCTGACATGACCTTGCTTTGATTGAGCTATTTAGAAGGTGTGATTCCATGCTTTCTTCATGGGATGTTTACAATTTAAGGTCAATCACAGCATGGAATTGCACCTTCTGAATAGCCCAATCAAAACAAGGTCATGTCAGATGTAAAAAAAATTCATCATGTGTAATGAATTTCATTTTGTCTAATGAAATTCATGATATTTAGAGGGTGATCCCTTACTGTATTACCTAACGCTACCATTAGCTAAACTTAATGCACATCCATAACGCAACAAAATGAATACTGAGCAGGGGCGAATACAGGATTTCTCGTTGGAGTTGGCGCCCCGGCACTTTAGGTTGTTGGAGGGGGTTCCTTTTAATATTTTCGTCCAAAACCCTATGAAAATAAAAGTATTTTGAGCCGTTGGAGGGGGCGCGCTGGCGGTGCCTCTTGGATCCGCCAATGCTGAGAGTAGCATTATGTTGGTTTATTACATAACGCTACCAGACCAGCATTATGTAATAAACCAACATACAACATTTGTTGCGTTAAAGGATGGGCGTTAAGTTTATGAAAACGAGCTGCATTTGTTTAATTTCTGTAGGCAAATTGAAATGAAAACAGAGCTTGGAAAAAACCCTTTCTGGGCCATACACTCTGCGTAGTTCATAAAAACACCATTTCCAAACGCACCCACATTTTTTTTTTGGGGGGGGGGAGGGAAGGGAGGGAGAATATCTGTTTACTCACACGATTAGACTTTGTCTCACGTAAAGGTACTGAAACTGGATAGTACCAAATGATGTGTAATGACCAAGCGACAATGCATTAGCAAGTGTATTTACGGGGTTGACCTAAAATAGTGTCAAAATATTGGCATGACTTTATCCAAATTACTTAAATACATGTATATTCCAAGTTAAATGTTTGATGATGGCATGGTGTCCTTACCAAGCGAGATAGTGAAAGCACGTGAAAGAAACCAACAATTCCCAGCTAACGTCAAAGTTTACTAAGCAAAAGTTCCATTATTTAAAGAGAAGACAAAAATTAGTGCTTTAGACTTAACCATTAACGGTAAAACGCATTCAAAATGCAAATCTCTTGTTGACTTCCTGAAATAGACACGTGTAACAAATGACAAAGGGTTTTAAGAGACCGATATAAATTTGTCTTGAATATTAATACACGCTTATGTACTTTAGATTTGTGCATATTTTAAGATCCGAGATGCCAGGTCTTCGAGCACTTGGCTACCGATGGAACGTTGGAAGTGATGATCTGATTTTGCCGGCAGGACTGGAGATTCTTGTCAGTGGATCATGGTCAGTTCAATCAAGATAATAATTTTCTACATACTGCACATGAAGACCATAAAGTCCAGAATGTTTGCACACTTACAGAAGTTAGAATGAAGTTAGTTACAACGGCGTTAAATGTAATTTAATTCATATTTTCAAATATTTAATTTAAAAAAATGTAATTTGTAGGTGTGGAACATTTGCATATATCTTTCATCGTCATAGATCTGCATTTACATGTATCGGTGGAGAAAACATCAGCTCCTTCTACACAATTGCGCTGGCAATGGGAGCTGTAAATATAGCTTGTTTGGCAGGTAAAACACTTGTAATCCTGATGTCAATTGTTTTTAAACTAGAGAACTAAATTACCTGCACTATACGTTATGTCTATTAATAAACAAAACATTTTCCTTTGACTTCTCAGGCATGGCACACAATAGTGCCAAAGGAACAATGATTAACTGGTGGCCTAGACGTCATGTGTCCAAATTTGTTGGAGCCAAAATTCTCCTTGATGCCTCCTTACTTCTCTTTTGTTTTCCGGCTACCAAGTAAGTCGTTATGGTTTGCAATTTAGAAAATGTTATTGTGTAGGACACGTAAACCAAGTGAGGTACAGTTGTCCACGGATATATCGATATTTTTGGTGCGGGAAAATAGCATCGATATAAGCGGGATATCGATATAAGCGGAACAATTAATATGAGGGTCTATTAATTAGGTGCAGACAAGAAGTATCAATATAAGCGGGATATCAATATAAGCGATATCGATATATCCGGGGAAGAGTGTATCTAAATGCTGTTAGCTTCATCAGTTACTTCGTCTGCTTTGTAGTAATTTGTATCTTTAACCTACTGTTGTGCACTGTAGTGTGACAAGAAATGATAAACATATTTTGAATTATGGAGGTAAGATTGGATATTTTTCCTTCGTATTTTGAAGATGGGCATTCTTCACTGACTATGCATGTGAACCGTACGTTATAACGACCATGAAGGCAGCAGTAATTTCATTTTGGGGGAGTGTGCTTACCAGTTGCATAACCCTTGGCTTTATTCTGAGGCCTGCAAAAATTGTACATGCTGATAAGGAACATCTGTGTCGGTTGCAGACGTCGGATTCAGTTGTGGCTGCCACACGAAAAACTTGGAGTGAAAGGTGAAGTATAATTTTTTATGTATTTCTTCATTTGTTTGAGAATATTAAAGGAAAGCATATGTTCATTGGTCATAAATTCTTTTATATTACAGATGCCACAGTATTGGTCGATTCCTGGGGATGGAAGGGAATCCTGCATTTAGTACCATTGCCCAGCTGTTCACTTCTTTATTTAAGGTAACTGATTGATGGCAATTCTTGCAGTTTGTGTTGCATTCTATCTTATTGTAAAATGAAAGGGAATGTAGATCACTGTAGACTGAGATTTTCAATCCGTAGGCTTACTTATGTCCATACAAAACTGGCTTCGAAGTTAGATTCATTATTCCGATAATTATTTACACTGAGAAGTGTCCATATTCAACTAATTAGTCTTACATGAAATTTCCACAGCCAATTTTAGCGTTGAGGATCAGGGGAATGTGATTGTACATCCATGGTCTCAAGGTGACCACCAATTACAGCCCGCTACAACCCGCTTGTATCAATATCCCGTTAACATCGGTATAATGACTTGCAGTCAGTCAAATTATGTTATGTAGATCTTTTCTCCACATACATGAATATCCCGCTTTTATCGATACAATTTCATGTGGCCAAATATATCGATAGTAGCGGGGACCACTGTATGACCTGAGTGTAAAAACGTCACCGGCAACTTTGTCCCTCTGCCAGGTTTAGGCTGGTAATCTTAATTTAACGAAAGAACAATAGCTTGTAAGCTGTTGCAGTTACAGTAAAACTCCTCCTTTACGGCCACCCATTTTCTCCATTAAATTTGGCCGAAGAGTAGGAGTGGCCGTAAAGGAGGACTGTATTTTGATACAATTTTGAAGAAAATGTTTGGAGCCAACATGGCCGTAAACTAGGAGTGGCCGTAAAGAAGGGTGGCCGTAAATGAGGAGTTTAACTGTATTAGGTGCTGTTAGAAATATCACATAGCTGTTATTATTTAGGAAGATGCAGATGTTGTTCCAACAGACTTGATGGTTGCGTTGATGGTGCTTGAGCGAGAACAAACACAGAGAACTAACTACATTATGCAAAATCTTTCTCGGTACAGGTATGTTTCAGCAATTTGCTACACATTAGCAATCACAGTAAAGTACCCATTAAATCGTTTCAGACAGGTTATATTGCACAATTCAAATTGACCCTCTTGTCCAATGAGAACTCCCAGATTCACTGCCACAATTGTAAATGGGAAGGATGGTAATTTTACTTAATATTTAGATGTGAACCAAGCAAGGAGGCTGGTGGCAGCATAGTAGTGGGTCCCAAACCTTGGATGGCAGTTGACATGGCAACTCACTACATGAAGTTTGCTGCAGGCTCCTATGGATGGTCCATGTATGTCTTCAGTAAACCCTCGGCTGCGTATGGTTTGATTAGAGTACTTTTCAGTAGCAGGTAAGAAAGTCGAAATTATAATATTTCATTTACTTTAAGCTGCTTGCACGTTTGTTTAGAGTATATAATCTGGAGTGTATGTTACAAGGCTGCCATTAAGAGAGCAATTGCGATGTGAAATTGAAGTTCGTCATTGTAAGCGCTGCATATATGGTGCTATAATTCTAGTTTGTGTGAGCATTTCGACAACTGTTTCAAATAGGTGCATATTTAATTATTTTATTTGTTACTGATCTTGTAGGACGCATGTAAAGCTTAAGTAAGTGTTCGCCCTGTTTACACGAATATTCGTACCATGTACCTTTCAGTTCTTTTAGATTCACCTAGTATTTCATTTTGTTTTGTTCCTAATTAATCAATGCAGACCAGTTCATATGGCGTCAGATATTTGTTTTTGATGCAAAAGCACTGAATGTATGTAATAGAAACACTATACCAAAGAAATAAGAATACAGTTGGCATAGAGTTTAGTTGATTTGATGACGAGTAACTCATTTTGTGACAAGTGTGATTGATAGCTTATAAGTTTGAATAACAAAATTGAACACTGATGTTCTGTTCATTTCCACCAAGTGTTCCATTGGTGCTCAAATCGTGTAAATATTGTGATGTGCTCTCCTTACTGTCAGAAATACTTAAGTTGTAGTCGTCCATTTTCTGCGAATCTTCATCAAAGTATGTAACCAACTATTTATGAGGACATCCATGAAAACATTGCTAGATTGTTACGAATAACTAAAGATATGTAGTATTATCTGGTTCTAGTGTTTTATATCGTAGTGTAAAGAAAGGTTTAACTGTATCACAATTATTTGGTAGATACATTCCCAGAAAGCTGCCGGAAAATGTTGTGGAAGATAACATTCTCATGGCAAACACAACAGTCATAAAACTGTTGACAGGAATTAGAGATGAGGACATAGTTTTTGTCACATACCATAACCAGGTAACTTATTTTTCTCCAGTTCTTCTAGACAGTACATTAATTACACAAAAGACGCAATGGTATTCAGTAACTATTACATACGTGTCCGAATGATCATGTTCTCCATTGCATTTCAGCTCTTCGAGATTCCGTTTTATGTTGCTTTGGATCACAAATGTCGAAACATTGTGGTCTCAATCAGAGGAAGTCTTTCAGTGGAGGTAAGTTGATGCAGTTTTTACACAATGGATAAGCTAGTTCGGCAGCATTAATTACTTTCAAGATATTAAACATAGGTCCTGATGGACCTGAACCTCGACGTGCGGTCTATTTATTTGCTATTTTATGCCTTTTATGAGGTTTTGAAAATGGTAATTCCCATACAACTCAATGGCAAATCACCCTTACCTCAGTGGAAAATGCTCATTTCATGCCAAACAATGCATGAATGGAAGGGGTACATCAGTCAAATTTTTGGGGGGTCATATCTGTATCCATATCTGCCGGATCCGGAAAATGTTCAGAATGGCCTGAAACATACAGATCTGGTGTCAGTTCCACAAGTAAAATTTTAAGGGGTACATGGGGTAGGGGGTGGTATCCACCGGATCCCCAAGGGGTGGTATTCAGAAAATGTTCAGAATGGCCTAAAACATGCAAATCTGGTGTCAGAAAGTGTCTATCTTTTAGGGGTCTATGAGCACTATTTAACAAGTTATGAGGTTTTGAAAAAGGTAATTCCCATACAACTCAATGGCAAAGTTCAACTTCAATCACGCTTAGCTGAGTGGAAAATACTCATTTCATGCCAAACAATGTAGGAATGGAAGGGGTACATCAGTCAAATTTGGGGGGGGGACAGTATCTGCCGGATACCACCCTGATCACTATGTATGTAGTAATGTCTGAAAAAGACTAACTGTGAGGTTAAACATTTAGGCAAAGGTCACCAAAGTGCCTATCTTAGCAGCTACCTTAAGACTTACCCCAGGCACCATATACTGAGGGACTAAAATCCCAAACTCCCAAACCTGGGGGGGGGGGGGTTTGTATCCAGCGGATACCACCCTGATCACCCTGTGTGATTGCTATACCTCGGTGATGCCTTCGCACGCCGAGGTAAAAAAAGAGAAACTGACACTAGAAATACGGCTTGCAAGGTCATGAACATCTCGAACCTAATTGTAAAATAATATCCGAATAATAAATGTTTAAAGTTAGTGTTAGTCGTACAATACATTTTATAGGATTGGATCACCAATTTGCAAGCTTTTGCTAAGGGTGACCTGCCACTGAAGGGATGTGACGACTCCAAGGCTCATGAAGGAATGTGCTGTACAGCAAAGTACATTTTCAAGAGACTGACGGGTAAATGTACTTTTCTTTGATGGGTAAAATAGAATGTGAACGATAATTTTTTATTGTGGTTTAATTGTTGTTCTGTCGTAATTAAGGTTCACCTCGTTTCTTTATTTATGGATTTTAAATAAATAAACGTCAAAATATACATTACAGTAGAGGTTAATGCTTTGCAGGGTGTGAGGATGCGAGGGATGAGTGTTGTGAGGGAAGTGACGGTAAACCCCTTCTGGATGTGGCTTACGAGAAACTCGCAGAACAAGTTGGATCAGAAAGAGCCAAGGTGAATACCCAGAAATTATTGTTTTAAAACTAAGTCTACGTCGGCCTTCCACATGCCCATTTTGAAATAGGTCTCTCTAGGTTGGAAGCATTTACAGTGAATCCCTCGAAGCGTGTTTTGGAATGTGGAAGTGACTACTGATTGCCCCTCAGGTGAAGTAAATATCTGACAATCTAGTTTTAGGTGAAAATTGAATTGATTAAAAATTATCAAAGTACAGTCCATACCAGGTGCTACCGTATGACATACCCAACACGTCATGTACATGTATGTTTTTGTTCTCCAGTCATACGGTTTGATGATAGTGGGACATAGCTTAGGTGCTGGAACCGCTTCCTTATTGACCCTGATGTTGAGTCAAACAGAAAAGTACAGCCATGTGAAATGTTTTGCATTCTCTCCCCCGGGTGGACTTCTCAGGTAAGCGTATGTGGGTTTTTTCACGGTTAGTCATTAGGCCTGGGAAAATAAAATTTGTACAACGTAGTCGATATTTTAATGCGAGCATTTTCTGGTTTATGGTGAGGCAAATTAAAAATAAAATATTATTTATCTCACTTTATGATGTTATTATCAAATGGGGGATATCAGTTGAGCACATAAATCAGACTGTGATCCCATTTGAAGATATTTTAAATGAGGGCAGAATGGTATTTTAAGAGTGAGGAGTCTGGGAAATTTAATGGAGCCCCTCCTGTTTATTGTCTTACACCTCAGCATACATTAAACATTTTGTTCCTTCTTTTGTAATGGTGAGCAAAAAACTTATATTTTTCAGCAAATCAGCTTCAAAATATGCCGAGAAGCACATTTGTTCAGTCGTGCTTGGAGATGATATAGTCTGTCGACTCGGACTTACCCAAATATTCGATATGAAAACAAGAGTCTTCCAAATCATACGGGACTGTGACGATTCAAAGGTTCGTCTGTAGCTGCCAATGTCCAGTCAATTGGAGAGATATCGTAAATTACAGTAGTCTCTGATTATATTGATATATTTGGCTGCATGAAATTGTATCTATATAAGCACGATATTCAATATAAGCGAGGTAAATATCCACATAACTTAGTATGACTGACTACAAGAGCTTACATCGATAGAAGTGGGATATGGATATAAGTGATAGATTTCAGCAGGGACCACTGTATGTTATACTGTACAAACGGGTTTTTTTTTAGTTGCTTTAATTACTTTTCTTCCTGATGTTATTTTCAGGGAGAAATACTGGGAAACTGGTTCGAAAGAACCATTAACAAATTACTCGGTAAAAAGCCAGTAATCCACCATGATGATGATCCACCCTCATGGAAAGACGATGAGACTGCATACAAGGAAGTGGAAAAATTCCAGGTACGTATATAAATAATAACACAATGTGGATTGTTGTATTGTGTGACATCAAATATAGATGTCGTAGTTCAGTCAATTTAGAAAGAAATAGAAAATTTAAAGATATATTTTTGTTAGATGGCGATGCAGCACTGTATTGATAGTACAAAAGAAGAGAAAAAGAACCTGACGAAGTTGTATTTACCTGGTCATGTCATGTTCATAGAGGAAAAGACGGAGAGACGGTAAGTCGAGCACAAAAATTTGAGCAGCTACAAAATTGCTTTAAAATGAGTAAAAGTGTTTTGCATCGAAATGAACTTATTATAATTAACAAAGCCAGTTGACTGATACATTTAGTACAAATGGGATTTGTGGAGGATATCCTCATACAACGTACAGTAAAGAAGAAATGTGGGCAAAATAGACATTGACATGGTGGCATTGATTATGCTAGTGGAAAGAGAGAAACAAAGGAACTATTTATTTGTGATATAGGAATGGGATGATGAACTACTCGGCAAATAAAATTATTTCCTTACTTAATTGCAGATCACTGTTTTCCTGGGTTGATACACATCACCTGTCCTTTCTAACACCCGAGTGTCCACTGTTTGATGAGATTATACTAAGCACAGACATGGTCTATCATCACATGCCATGGGCCGTCCTGCATGCATTGGAACAAGTGCAAAATAGTGTTTGATTATCAGAGTGGTCAAGAGGAATGAACATGAAAGGAATACCGTATTGTTCCTGAATAAAGCGCCGTCTCTAATTAAAGCGCCCCCACGTTTTTGCCAGCAAAAAATAATAAATAAGTTTATTGTTCAACATTTTTGCATGAAATTTTATTAAGCATAACTTATTTGATCAATCCAAATTATATTTTCCACAAACTTAATTTTTTTAATACTATTGTTTATCTTCTTGGACTTTGGAAAGTTTAGTTGTGCAATAAATATGTCACCTTTGAAATAGTATAAGTTACCCTGGTTTGGTAATCAAAGCATCAAACTTTACATTTGTCATCAATGAACTGTCCGCTAAACTTGGTATTACGAAAATTCCAAATAAAGCGCCCTCGTAAAAATTGGTCTAAGCGCCCGGCGCTTTATTCAGGAACAATACGGTATACATTATCGTGTATTGGATTACGATGTAAATTACATCCATTTAGGTGTGCAAACATAAGGTATTATTACCCTCGCAGAGAATACAGTTTTCTTTAGCCTCTGGGGCTTTTTCCATCTCAAAGCAACTCTTATCGGTAAAACTCTCCTAGATCCGCAACTCTGATAATAGTATAAATTACATGCAATATGCAGTTACCTATAAAACAGCTTGATCTTTCAGGCCATTTTATTTCGAGACAACGCCTTCATATTACTACATCTCCTTCTGTTACTCGACAAAAAAATACTTGCAAGGCTGAGTAATTTCTTTGTTTTTATCTGCGAGTTTGTGGAGAGGTAATGAACTTTCATTAAGCAAACATGTCCTGTTTATATTTCGGTATAGCACTTGTGAAAGTTTTGTCCATGCTTCATCTTGATACATCTTCACATCCGTCCACCGTTTAACTGGTACGGGAGCAACTGCTTATTTCCTTCTCAGTACTCAAAATGTTCCTATTTGTTTTTAAATGTAATGGCATAGCCAAAACAGATATCACTAAGCAGATTCGAGAACGTGAGGACTATTGTGGAAGAAGAAATTTTGAAGTTGTGGTTAAAATGTATTTTTGCTGTTCTGCTACAATTAACGTGTGACTTCGTTGGTGAAACTGTCTTAGTTTACCGTTGGTATGTAACTCTTACACCTTCACAATACCTGACGTAACACCTTTCATTCTTTTGTAAATAAGATTGTCAAAACCTCAATTTGCAATTTGTAATGCTGTTAACCCTCTAGACAAAATTAGAAACCAGATCTTCTAAAGATCAGTCACATCTTAGGTTCTTTATCAAGTTTGCTATGTACCCTATCTTACTAAATACAAAATATACATGCTGATGGAAGGCGTAACAAACTATCTTATTCACCAGAAGGAATAAGTGCCAAAAATGCTTGTCAAAATAACTTTCCTCACACTTGAATTTACTTCTTTGAAATTCTTCGAAATATCTGTATTTTCGCGTTTTACTTCTTTACTAGGTAGGTACAGTATTCCGCAGAAGTAGTTGATCCAGAAATTTGTCAGAAGAGTGGGGGGGCACGATGACTTGAAAGGCTTGTGGCCCCACACGGCAGCCATCTTTTTATTCGAAATGTTGTTTTTTCCCCCGGGGAGAGGGGGGCGGGGAAACAGGGCCTCCATGGATCCGCTACTGAGTGTGTATGTGTAAGCGCAAAAACTGATGTTTAAGATTTAGGCTCAAGCTTACAGTCTTCAACTAGGAGTTGGTAGACATGCAGTGCTGAAAGTTAGCAAGTGCGAGGAGGGGGGGGGGGGGGGGGGGGGGGGGGGGGGGGGGGGGGGGGGGGGGGG
>JBCAUI010272189.1:0-29997 GCA_038406195.1 Haplosyllis anthogorgicola
TTGAATATTGCAGGCAAAGTTAAGGGTGACATGATATATCAATATTTTGACCAATTTTCCCCGCTTATATCGATTCCGCTTATATCGATATCCCGCTTATGTCGATATTTTTTTCCGCGCCAAAAATATCGATATAAGCGGGAACAAGTGTACTTTTGTGGGTTCGAAATTCACAGGTCATTGTCTGTTTTTCATAGAAGTTGTACGGTGTTTTGTACACCCAGTTAGCTAGTGTTGAGAATAACGTGTTTGTGTACAAAGCCGGGTGATCTTTCTCAGGAACCTGAAACAATGAGAGTGCATTATAATGTATTAATACTACTGGACTACAAAATAACTACACTTCTCCTTTGACACACTACTTGTGATTTACGAAACCAAAATGGGAAGTTTCCATCTTGCTAGCCTCAACCCAAAGGTTGCAACTTTGGAGTGCACATGTAGCACCACTTGGGCTTTACATTAAAAAGTTCGCACCTGGCCTTGGTGGCACATTTACAAAGGCAGTTGTCTTAGATACCAGATGTCCTGGACTCATATCCCAACTTGTACCGAACAGAAAGGGTCGTCGTTTGCAAGACAGTAACCCTGCGCGTCAAGCTGTCAGGACAAGTAGAACAAGTACGTAAAAATATTCCCGAACTTTGAGAATTTACATCTATGAACTCACGTAATTAGATGCTATTTCTTATTACTTGCGCATGACTAATGGGTAATGAACGTCTAATACGTCTTTGTGTACACTTTATCAAGAGTGAAATTAAGGCAGTGAACTATATTATTGTGTAGCTTCTTAAAAGCAGGTTAAGCTTATTGTTGACATGCAATTAAAGGTAATTGAGCTTATTAGCTGAAGCTTTCACGCCATCTCCAATTGAATTAACTTAATGGTTGGTTTCCTTTTGTTATACAAGTTTTTTGACTCTGCCCTCTTTCATCAATTCATCTTTTATCTTTTAATGTTTCCAGGGCGTGGCCACCCATTTTGTTAATATTCCATTACATTTGCTACTTTCATTACAGATGGCATACATTACTACTTCTTTGAACATTAAAACTGCTTTTACTTCGCACATTATAACTATTTCAATTCTCTGCTATGTTCCTCTCTTTATTGTTAGATAATCAAACGAAACTGCAACTAAATTAAACACAATCACACTGATTGACGGATGTTGGAATTGAATGGAAAACCAGTCATTACCATTTAGAATAACTAACATAACCGGTTTTGAAGCTGCTCACCAAAAAATTCACCTGAGACGCTGAATTTGTCTAAATCTGTTTGCCACAACAATGTATTGCTGAATTCAAAGATTAGTAATCAAATAGTAACGGGCATAATATATTACAGATTACATGTACTAATAATCCTCACCAAAGTTATTTGATTTGTTTTGATGTTCTCTGAAACGTAGAAAGATCCTCTTTCTGTCGTAATTCTCTGACCAATGGTGAAGTGATGAATACCTAGAATTAAGTTCAATAAAACATGTAATTAAATTAATGTTATTAAATTAACGTTAAATTAATTAATTTCCCAGATAGGCCATGAACTCTGTCGCTGTCTATGAACTCTGGTTTCGAGCATCGAACCTTCATATCTTATTCATTTACACAGTTATTGCAAAATTTACACAGCCTTGCAAAATTTCGTCTCATTTTTGCACCTTCCATTTACAATTTCCAACCACAATTGTTATTTTCATATCACATTGTTTGTGTGACAGCATCAGATTTTATGTCTCGGACCACTCTGTCTTGTCAATTTTCATTTAACAGGCAAAAACTATGAGCTGGCAAGTTGGTTAGAAAGTGATGGCAAGATGAATTGATCATGGTTTTGATGATCCGCAAAAGTCCAGATAGACCAAAACAACATACTACACATGCCTTTGTGGGTCTCTAACGGGAGTTGGTAAAACGTAGACCGTGCGATGAAAGTGTGATGATCATGCGATGAGAATCCATAAACATTCTGTCAAACACTATTCTGTCAAATACTATTTGATTACTGTTTGCACTTTACATTTCACTAATTATTTGACAAGGATCAACGTTTCACTAATTACTCAATTATTTATTTTTTGTCAATGGACAAAGATCAATAGATTGTAGATCGATCTTATCAGAAATATATAGTCTTGAACTAAAGCCTAAATATGGACAAGACACTTGGTCCATCCTCATTCATTGTCATTGTCATTCTTGTAGGTGAAAAAATATGGGCTTTATATTAATAGATACAAACTATACTCATTTTAATATGTAGAATAACTAAGATTCAAAACAAAAAATGGAAAATCAATTTTAAAATCATTGTACATGACATAATTTCAATTCAGATATGTTTCACCTCCCCTTCAGTAATTTTAAAAACAATATTAAATACAGAGAAACTCTATGCCTCATGTTTGACTTTCAAATATAAATGTTTAAAAAATTAAATCATATTCATTACATGTTGTTAAAATGTTGTTTTAAACAAAACATGCAGGTTGGTCATCGTACTGTCAACTTTTTACCATGTCCCGTCTCTAAATTCAGGGGCGGAGGTATTTTATTTTTACAGGCATTACACTTCTATTTTGTGTCTACTATACCTACGGTTTGGCTACCCAGGAGAAGGGTTTTGGAAGGTAATAAATGTGATTGAAATAAATACATTTGTCGGCATACATAAAACACTTATCTAAAACTTGGGTCTCAAAAAGTTTGAAACTGATTCAGGTCCGATTTCTCAAATTTTTGTTTGTGTAAAATAGGTTCAAATGAACCTGAGCCCACTTGGACAAACTAGATTACAATATCACATGGATACAAATAAAGTGCCTGGGGACAAATCTAAAAGGGTCATTTATGTAAAATATAGCTGCCAAACTGGAGATACAGCTTTAATATACTTTTTAAAAGTAGCGAAGTGGTATTGGTGCCAGAGACTGTCAAATTTGAAATCTGTATCAGGAGTAAGCTTCAAAGAAAACCACAAATATGACTGCCAAGTTGAAAATAAATGCTTAAAGAATAAATGCTTGGACATAGGTGCATAAACGGATATGTGTGTAAGATATGAATAATATGTAATCAATGGTGTGCTCAGAGTAAGTATGCTCAGACGCTGCCGGACAACGACGACGGACAATTCATGATTCAAAGGCTCTTTGGCAATTATTCCAAATGAGCCAAAAACTTCCAAGTAAATAAATGATTTTTTACCGTTATGTTCTCCTTCCACGCCTCCAGTTTCAAGATTGACAAACTTTCCGTTCGATACGGGAAGTTCCTGAAATGTACAACGAGATTACAAATCGGAAATTTAATATTTTACAATTTCCTTCATGGTCTTTCGTCATTATGTTCACAGCACTTCAAAGTACCAAGTAACAATATTTCAACCCTTACTGTCATCAGTTCGAAAATGAACTGTGTTTGCAGAAATAATTACGTCTCACCTGGTCGATAATCTGCTTCTCGATCTCAGGAGATATCAGTTTTGTTTTCTGAAAAAGATTAAAAAAAATACATCATCAAATGTTAAAATAATGGCATAAAGAAGGTATATTTTGAACCAAAACTGTGTTTTTTCTTGTGTACGTACATTATGAAATTGAGTGATTCCAAGTTTTGTTGCAGAACTCTGAGCGACATCCCTTGTGAAATCTCCAAGTGGAAGAATTAATCTATGCAAGTATTTCTGCGGTCCTTGGCCCAACACCAGTGAATCATCTTGATGCTGATCCACACCTTTTAACAGCCCCACACCTGCAACAATAGAATTTCAATACATGTAAACTAACAGTAATCAGGTGGACTGGTTTGCAATCTGTGTGACATTCAAATTCACCGAAATAAAAGTGGATTTTTATGTACATGAATCTGAAATTACAGTAAAATCTGCTTAAAGAGAAAGCCTGTGAAGAGAAAGTTCGTCTTTGATGAAGGGAATTCCCTGAAACCTGCACCAACATTTAAGCCTCTCCTCTTTGTCTGCATGCAGCATTCAGAGTTGTCGTGTGTCACCATAGGACAGGAACGACTAGTCTCGACTTAGCTCAGCATGTGCAATTCCCAGATGTTATGTGTGATTCGAGTAATTGTGTGAGGAGTGAGGAAGAGCTGGCTTGCCAAATCCTCCCGACCCGAGAATTCGATCTGGTACAATAAGGTTTGTACATGTATATCAGGGTGTCAAGTAATAGGAATGGTCAAAAAAATAGGAAAATAGGAATTCCAGACCCCGAAAAATAGGAATTTTACCCAAAAAAAGGGAGGAAAATAGGAATAATCTTAATTATTTACTGTCAGAATAGCTCTCTGGACACCCCCAAAATCAAGACATTTGGTTTAGAAAGGGAGGGGGCCCTTTTTAATGAATGTTGATGTCAGTCACAACCTTTAATGTTGATGTTATGTGTAAATCTTGCAAAAAATATGCTGAGTGTAGCGAGGTTAAAAAGATTTGGGACTATAATTGTTGATAAACTGGTAAAATGGAGAAAAAAATGGTTGAAAAGCCTGAAAAATAGGAAAAAAATAGGAATATTCCTCCAAAAATAGGGAAAATGGGAGCATGCTCAAATAAATAGGAAAAAATAGGAACTTGACAGCCTGGTATATTGCTATAGCGACTATATTTACCTTGAAAACTGGCCTATGGGTGAGTTTCATCCCCTGGAATTGTTCTGGCATAATGACCCGTGGAAACGACATCAGCTCTTACATATTTGTCAATTTGATCTACTGCAGCTTTCAGAGTAATGTGCTTGTGATTTAAAACTTCAATGTCCGGGGACCAGCCTTTCTGCATCTGTGTAATTAATGCCCTACAAAAAAAACCCCATGCAGGTAATAACGTGGTAACCGCTTGTTAGTCAAGCAACAACTGCAGAGTAAACATCGTCCAAACACTCCGTACAAAGGAATGAACGTTCGAGCCACTGTTCTAAAATTGTGTTACAATTAATCGGATCGGTATTAAATTTACTACAGCACATGCCATTTACAATTCTTTGACTAATTGGAAAAACTTTTGAATTCCTCCGATTCTAATTTATTGTCGACACATTTCCACAACAGTTGTTGTAAAAATAAACTTAGTTGCACAACTATGTCTTCAGAATATGACACAATGTTCAGTATTGCTTACTTTTTCAGTGAACTCCACTGATCTGCATGAGATGTATATCCTTAAAAGGAATACACAACTGATCAGCGATATGTTTTGCTGCATGTAATTGTGCATTGTTCTTCTCTGTTGTCAGAAGTTTGTTTACGTATACACCAGTTACTTTTATTCCTACAAGCAAAAAGAAAAGATTTTCTTGCCATGATGTTCACTGTCAGCCGAACGAGAAATATATAGCTATAATTTCCCTTTCAGAAATTATGCTGACGATTATGACGATTCTTAAATCATGGCATTAAATAGCTAACATTTAGTAACTAACCGTAAGACTACAATTTTCATATTAATTTTCGACTCTTAAATACACTGTAATATCGTTCATTTCTATTTTTAAACCATTTTCACATAGGTTTATAGTGGACACCAAAGTTCTTAATTAGTTTTCAAAACTAGTATTAAATATCGTATAAATGTCATATTTGATTGTATTATTAAAATTAAGTTTGACACCTACCATGTAGATTAAGTGGCTGGAATATTGTGATAGTGGGGTTTTTTTAAAGAGAAAGTTATCTCTGCCACTAATGGCGTATGAATTTCACTGCAGTTTAATTTCTTTCATCGGTAAATCACATTTTGGGTTCACAAGAATGATTTTTTTTAGTCCCAGACATTTTATTTCAACACAATGTCTTAAGTAATTTTATAGGATGCAATTCATCATTTACAATGAATTTCAATCAAATAGATCTATGAATTTTGGAAGGGACGGGTGAGATCCGTTTAGTTTACAGTTTTGTTAAGAATTGGAAATATGTGGTAACTTGCAATTGTACGCCGTTTACAAGAATCTTAAACAGCGTACCATTTCCCTATCCTGATTATGTATGTGGGCGATTCCTTAATGATAAATGTTGTCTGCAATCAAATTTAGTGCAAAGTATGAGAATTTCTTTACCTTTCTGCTTCAGTAAAAAGGCAGCCATAGCACTGTCGATACCTCCAGATAACTGACATGCAACATGTCTAATACCGTTCATTTTTTGCAATGAATTGAACTTAAAAGGTCTTGTATAATTCAAAATTAAACAAAAAATGGCAATTAAAAGTCAGCTGCGTAACAAAACCGGAACCACTCTCCTTTGCGAAGTTAAATTTAAGAGGTAAAGTTGTAGAATAGGAACTACAGGTTGTCAAACTCTAAACGAAAATAAAATTTAATGATCATAGTAAACTTTCTAAAATACAACTAACATATACACTAAAATTATGCACTATGAAGTATGTGTACAAGAAATAATCGAAATAATCTTTACTTCAGCTGTGTACTTCGTAAATTAACCATGCAAAATGGTATTTTCGTTCTGTCTTCCGAAGAAAATAAAAATACGTTTTACTGGTCATCAATCACCTGCAAAATGGCCGCCTCCAAGGGTTTCCGAAGATTTTGAAACTTCACTTTTTTCAAGTTTAATGGAGTTGCTAAGGTAACATTAAGTTTTATTACTAAGGCATACAAATTATACTTTTCATAGATATACAAATACAGAAAGCAATTCACACTGTCTTTTGTAGAACACTAGTTATAACAACTTGAAATACCTTCATCCTTCGTGGCAACCGAATTTGTCATCCCCAAGGTTTTGTCAATGACAGAATTGAACTCGGTGTAAAGTGGCGTAAGCACCAAGGATAATGCGTACTAAATTGTGCTTCATTCGTGCTCACTCAAATGTTTGAGACGTTTAATGAATGCGTACAGGACAGTCGTTAGTTGACAAGTGGGTGCAGATTGAAGAGGGGGCGTAACCATACCCAATTCGATGAAGACAGATGTAGAAAATAAAACCATGTATTTAGGTTGTGCAATAGGCTACTTTCACTATACCACTATAAATTGTATTGTCTATACATATGTTTGCATTGTTCTTAATTCGATTGCATGCTTCATGTATTTTGTAGCTCACTGAAACCAGGATGATGCATGACAAGGAAGCCATTGCTCTGACGGGAGTAATGAAAGATGCCATCCTAGAGCTTTGTAGGTCTAACCTTGGTTATGCAGGGCAACTGGAAGTGGACGGAATAATCTGCATTAGTGGCGAGCAACGGGGCCAGCAGATTGTTGTTAAAGTCCACGAGAAACTCTTCCAAGATGAAAGCGAAAAAGCAAGACCCTTGGACAATGGCCAAGATGACACATTAGAACATTTGTATCGACAGACAAACACACGAGGAAAACTAGATGCAGAACACATGCTTGAGAGTGATGATGAAAAGACCAGTGAGTTAAGCAAGGATACTGATCGATTGGGTGAAGATCTGACAGTCAAAAGTGAGCCAAGGCACAATGACCCTGAAGAGGATGACATGGATGTAATGAATAGTGAAAATGAAAACAATGATTCAGGAATTCACATGTCATTTTATGATCAACACAACACCGAATCCAAACTTCGACATTTACTTTTGGCTAATCAAGCTGCAAAGCCGTACTCTATGCTACCGTTTTACCAAAGGAGAGCACCGTTCCCCATGCACACAATGCCAATGGCTCCAGAGTGTAAGGCATGTGGTTACACGTTTGCCCACACTGAAATGCTAAGAGAACACAATGAAGCCGTCCATGGGGTGTTTACCTGCAATGTTTGTTTCAGAACATTTACCTCCAGATCTAATTTAGACCGACATGCACGTTTGCACACTGGTCACAAGCCTTACGTGTGCTCCAAATGTGGGAAAGCCTTCTCACGCAAAGATCACCTCACAAATCATGCTGCCAAGCATGCCTTCAAATGTGGAAAGTGCCTAAAGAGATTTGTTGACAGGGAGTCACTCAAGTCACATTACATGCAAGAACACAACTGTGAGCTGTCCAATGTCTGTGAGCATTGTAACAAAGGCTTTACAGATTACAAAGTCTATGCAGAACATGTCAAGAGCCACCCCGAAGTGTCTGGGAACAGACATCAGATTAGACATCGTCCATATTCATGTAGACAATGTTCTTTCACTTGCAGCACACGTCTTGACCTATTGAAGCACAAGCAGATACACAGAGATGTACAAATTGTCTATTCCTGTTTGGCATGTTCGGAAAGATTTGGTGATCCAGTACTTTATAGTCAGCATTTTAATGGTCATAAAAATGAAGTCAGTGTTTTTGAGTGCTGCATGTGTAGAAAAATTTGTAAGACTCTGCAAGACTTGAAAAGCCATGAAGCAGCCCATTTGGAGATTGCAGAAACAGAAGCAGCAAAAGAAGAGAATTTTATCTGCCGATATTGCTCTAAAATCTTCCAGAGTGATAGCCGCCTGTCGGAACACATCAGCATTCACGAAGGGTATCGAAAGTTTCGATGCGGAAGTTGTGACCGTGGCTTTACTAGTCCATCAGCTCTCAAGCAGCATGAAGAGGAGCTGAGCCACGGTCCCCTTTCCTTGGTCAAGACACCTTCGAGTAGCATTAGCACTGCAGAACATGATCAATCCCCTACCTCTAATGTTGCTACAGGTGATTCAGTAGCAACGGAAGGTAAATCAGAAGTGCCTGTACCCCTTGTAGATTCGGACGACGAGCCCATTGAAGTAGTAGAACCTGAAGCTCCGGATTCCCCAGAACATGATGATAGTCAATATGCAAACGACTTTGTGATACATGACAACCCAATGCCTATAATACAGATGGATGATAAGAAGGCTAGTGATGCAGTTAAACAGAAGAATGATAAGCCTACCAATGAGGATACAAAAAATGATGATAATGATGAAGAGGAAGACGACGATGATAGTTATAGTGGGCCGACAATGTTACATAGATCTGAACGCCCTGAAGAAAGTCAGTCTGGGAGTGTAGATGCAACTTATGGTGGATTACCTGGGACGTCTGCAAGTGGTCTAGAACCTGGTGCCGTTCTGCCCGACAGGACTGGTATGCCTAACCCGTGGATAGCCGATCTGCACAATCACAACTACACAGGTGCCTTTGGATCATACTTCTGGTGCAGTATCTGCGATGCCCAGCTGGCTTCATTTCAGGAGTGTGAAGCTCACTGTTTTAGTGAGCACTACCGTTATCCTTGTATGTACTGCACAAAAACGTTTGCACAGAAGGCTAACCGAGATCGTCATATATGCATCCACACAGGTGAAAAGCCGTTCGCCTGCCCAGAATGTGACCAGAGATTTGCTCGTGGAGACAAACTCAAGATTCATCGCATGAAGTGGCATAACATCCAGTTTAACACGCCGTATATGAGGATGCCAAAAGTACAGAGTGATCAGTCAGCAGCACAAGAGAAATGACAAGTATTCTTTGCAGTAGTTTTTTACGTATGCTAAATCATAACCTGTGTTGATGTGTTGATGGGAATGAACGATTACACTTACTGTAATCAAAAAGGAGGGTAATATTTTAAAATGAGGTACTCGCAAGTATTTAAACACTGAAAATGAGTCTTCCTATGCCGTAAATTTATCATGTTACAAATATAATTTTAACAAGTGTAGGGTATTTGTTACCGTAGTGAAACTTCCAGTTTATGTACTTAAGACTTTACTGCACATTGTAGTTACCAATATGCTTCCGAATGTATCTCTTTTGAAACAAATAAGGTAAACGTAGTATTTGCATGAATATTATTGAAGTATCTGATTAACATTTTGCTTCATTATGTATGCATAATTATAAGGTCGGATGTGAAAATTAAAATGATATTGGATTTCGATTTTATTTGAAAATTGTTGTACATGTATCTCCTCGTACTGAAATTGAATATTTTCAATAATGGTTTTTTCTAATAATATCCAGTACTAAAAGAGCTTAGTTAAATTATTACCCCCCTATTTTATTTTGTAAATTCTCTGCCTAACCATATTGTAGTAACAAACACTAAAAGAGTTATAGTCTGATGAAAGCATGATGTGCATTTAGCATGTGTGTTTAGGGCATAATTAAATCTGATTGTCAGGGATGGTGATGGCTTGCCAAATCCAACTTTGCTATATTGTACATAAAGAGCCTGCGATGCATTGCAGACACTCAATTTTCTTTATAACAAGTTATCAGTTATGCAGATATTGACCTTCATAGAGGACATACATGTGGGAAGGTTGGGGGGGGAGGTAACTTTGCTATACCACTATGCCAAAAATATTGTTACTAACCCAGAAGTTATATCATTATAATTCACTAACACATACAAGTTATATATTCTATGTGTGTCTTTTTACTGTAATGCATGTTAAATATTATTGATGCTATTTTTGTTAATTGTTACTTAATTAAAGACTTGAACATTAGTTGGCATTGTCCTGATGGAATGTATTAACCAAAGGCTAGATGACTAAAATAGTAATTGTTTGAATTGCTCAATATTACTGCATTAATGCCATTTAAACAGGTAATCAATATGGTGCCAATAACTTCTTTGCGAATTATGTACAAGTTGAAAAATCTCTCTTTAAGCTTGATTGTCAATCTCAATTCAGGCTGCAAATGTTACCATTATTTTGACACAACAAGACATTGAGCAAACCTTATCAGCCATAAACATGCGTGGTAAATTTGACAGAGTACAGACAATGATACTTCTATGAACTACATTAAATCCGTAAACTATTGCTGAGTATTTTTTCTCGGCTTTTAAATTTACGTAGTTGACAGGTATTTTAGTAAGAGTGGATACTTTTCAGTTCAATATGGAAGTACATAAATTGTATGTCAGATTAGAAATGGCATGTTTATGTTAAAACTTGATACCGTTGTGATACACTTCTTGCCATACACCAACTAGTAATGTGATGGAATAAAAATAACTTTCAATTTAAAATAGCCTGGAAAAAGCGTGTGAAATCTTTTCGACAGTTAAGCAATTTTCGGGTACATTTGCATACAAAGTAATCCACCGGTTAGGTAACATTTCTGAACACTAGGCACTAGCTTTAACTACTAATTGTTGGTTAAGATACAACGTAAACTCACCCAGTTAAGAAATAATTTTGTTCTAGCTTACGTCCAAGAGTGCTTCGACTCTGTGTGCACATGGTGCTTTGTAACTGTTTTTAAGAAAATACTTACTTCACATACACATTTGTACATGACTATATATTTATAACTGTGAATATTAGAATTATTACTTGTTATCAGTTTAAAGTATAAAACTGAGTTTGTATATAAACTGCATGTTAAATCATTATTACTTCATAGTCATTATTATTATTATAGAGCTTGTTATTATTATTATTATTACTCAATATTGTTTACCAAGGGAGAGTTGGAGAAGGATAAGATGGTTGAGGTCATTGGCATTATTAAAGTTATTATTATATAATATTTTATTATTATATTCTAATATTATTCTGGACCTGCATGTTAAGGTGATGGGGATTGTGATATTGGCTGTGATATGGAAGTAAGTGGTGGTTCTTTGTCTACACTGAGGAAGTCTATTCAATGGCTGTTCAACGGGGTTGCTAAAAGTGAAGGGGGCAATATATTGTGTTAATTGACTATGTTGTTCGAATGTGCACTGATACATAAAGGGCATCTCTGAGAGTTAAATTAACAACATATACTGATGAGTTAATTCACTATTCTGTAACGTACTTACGACATTATGATTCATACACATGTAATGATTCTTACTGAATATTTTGTTTACTTGCTTCTTTTCACTTTTGGACAACCATTGGACCTAAACACATTAAATCATTTCTGGTATTTAAAGAAGTAGACATGTTCATGTATGTGAAGAAGGGTTTCTTTACCATGCCCGTGTGATAATGTGTTGAGGTGTAGGGATAATTTATTGTGTTTAGGTTTGGGTAATATTTGTTAGTGCCGTTGAACTGCATTCTACTATTTTTACATTGCTATAATATTCGTCATCATAAACAAATCTATATAAATACTCCATACTTTATTTACCCAGTAAGCGATTCATAGGCACTTGTTTTGTCATGTTATCATTTATTATATAGTTATTTCTGTTAGTTCTGTGAAGAAAGTTGCCGTTTAAACAATTTGTACGTTATCATGAATTGTTAACTCCATTATCGAATGTTTTCCCTTATGAAATTGTAGAGAAGGTACTTCGGTGCCACTCTTCACATGAAAAACGCAGACTCCACGATTAATACAATTAAGTTCTTGTTTCGAGATATCTTGTTTGACACCTGTTATAATTTTTCAAATGCACGTAGCTAAATAAAATACATGTTTTTGTAGATCCTCGATCACGTATTTCAAATTGGTCGTTGGGAGCATACATGTACGCGTTACTTGTGAGAAATACGGTATTTGTATGCCATTTTAGTAGCTGATGTTTTAATGGACCGGGTCCCAACATTAATAAATGTAAATCAAAACATGAATTATGAATATGATCTGGGTTTTTATTGAAAAAATTTGTGTACTGAATGCAACACAACTGAACAGGCATATTTATGAGTTGTGTACTGTATCATTCACATATTTTGGGTTGTTTTGGTGCACATCTCAAGCAGAAACTTTAATTGAAAATTTTAGAATATAATTTAAATACTGCTAACCAAATTATTTATGTATTTTGAAGGACAAAGCAACGTAAGACCATAATTGTTGGATGATTTTGGTGATATTTGGAAGTGAATTTTAAATGTGTTAAATTATCCCTTTATTTACAGAACAAAAAATCGCAAATGTGCCTTTTTTCTGACGGAAGATTTATCCCCCTCCCCCACCCCCCAAATAAGGCAATTCAAAAGCGTAAGCAAACACAAAAGGAGGAATAACCCAGTATACTCCAAAGGGTAGGTTAATCGTAAATCAATTTTGTATGAACAACGGAAGTTGTAGAGAACAGGCATATTTATGAGTTGTGTACTGTATCATAGTCCATTCCATACTAGTGCGGCAATGCCCATCGTCTGCATTTTCTTTATTGTTGGCTTCATTAGAATTATGTATGACTCTTAAAGTTAATTGATGAGGGATGGAAAAAGGGGAAAGAACGTAATATTGCTGATGTCCAAGAGTTCAGTTTAAAGTGCAAAATGGTGGTAGTAATGTTTGTTATGTTCACTGCATTGTGTTGTATGAAGTAAACACTCGGTTAATTTAAATAAAATAACAATTACCGAGTAATGATCAAGATCTACAGAGTCGTCATCTCCCGAACTTGGGATAGAAAATTTCAATAGTATGTTACTAAATTTCGTTTGTTAAAACAATACGTGATCCTTTGTTGAAAATAGTTATTACGTGAAACATCTCAACTTCTAAAAGTTCTAAAATGTGTATACACCGCTGGCTTGTGAATTGCAACAACCATAAATACTTACGTACAAAGGTAGCGAGGGCTGTATTTAATTTCACTAGCTATCTGAGTTCAATTTGTTGATAACCAACTATAGTATTAGTTATTTACATTCCTCTACAATAAGTTTTTTTCTTGTTAAATCTTTGCTTCAACTCTTTAAATGGGCATCGGTGCATACGATGTCACTTTTGGTTATGCTTGTACTTTTACGTCAGATTTTTCGTCACACTTGTTGACATTGGTTTGTCTGGAATATTCTGTTATACTGTTATGGAAAAGACTTTGGTTATAAATGCCGTATCATCATTATGATATAAACAAGCAAGCCGTTTCATATTAGTGCGAAGTATGTTACTTGTAAAAACTGGTAACAATAAAAATCATTACATCGCCTCTAAAACGGGTTCGAAGTAAGAGGAGTGTTAATTATATTCATTTCGAGAATAATGTAAAGGTTTGCATGGTTATAATTCACATTCGTCCATAAACACACGTTTTAAGTGACGTTGAATTTTTCTTATTAAATTCCCAAATTTCGTTAGTTTGCAAGAGAGTAGGCACGTTGTCAAGTAATGGCATACGTTCAGGCCATACATTACATGGGAACTGCCTGTAAGCACTTGTCTTGACATGTGTATTTGTAAAGACAGACGGAGTGCGGAAGGAAATTTTGCCTTGGATTTTATCAAGTCTGCAAGTTTTCAGAAAACTTCCTATTAATATTATAGGAATTTGATGCAGTATGCTGAGCGATCTGCTCTCTTTGCGAAAAGCGTGACTTTCTTCACTTAGTCATAGGTAGTACCTTTTTTTTCTAGTCACAGTACTTTTTACAATAGTGTAACGAAAGTTCAACATCGTAATTATAAACTCTAAATATATCTTAATAGAATTAATCATAATTTTCACCGTTTTGTAAAAAATACGTAACAAATACTATGCAAAATTGTTTAATCTATGAATGTAAATAACATTAGAAAATACTTAATTGCTACTTGTTAAGAAATAATCGTGCCGAATGAAGCATGGACAGCATTGTAGCTAAGAACATTTATTACAGTCTTTATGACTATAGCGGGATACTTTGCTAATGTTAAGCTTAGCTTTCATATTTATATACTTGTAATGTTATTATACTGGAATAATTAACGCACTTTGGTAAAACAAACAGATGATTGAGTCACTGTTTATTTATATGAAATATTGGCATAATAAAGGGTTCACTGTACGCTTGATGCTCTTGTTATTTTGTTATTCCCGACTTTTTACGGTAGTGCTTTCCCTTTTGCCTTCTTTCGATCTGTTTTAACTAAAGAATTTACCCATACAACGTCAGTTGTAAACATGGGCAAAATGAGGAGGCAAAGAATGAATATCGTGCCTGAGCCTTTCTGACGGCTCCAGAAATAAATTGTTTAATCATTTTTCCGTTTGGACGAAGGAAATATATTTGCATCAGAAAATCGAACACATTCGTTTTATCAATAAATAAATTAGCAAGACAAAGGCTCAAGGTGGATTTTTATTGTAACTAGCTCAATATAAATTCAGTTTTCCAATATTTCAAAAGGCAGGATGATGCTGACAAACTACCTCATCCAACGTGTTGCACAGCTGCCTTCTTTATTACCACGATTTTATGGATTTGAGGAAAATCGATAGAGTTGCCCATTGTGTGTATATTTAAAATAAAGACTTGAAAAATGGACCTGCTGCCTTTAAACGTGGGTGCAATTAAAAGGAATCCTAATAGGATTGCACTTGAAAAGTATTAAGCATAAAAACCCCTTTAAAGCTCATCTTCCCTGCAGTCATCAACACCATCTGTGTATCCATTTTATCTAGAGCAAATGAACGCATCAATTGTTCAAGTCGGTCTCGGGTGGGAAATGGAATGCGACCCCAAGTATGCAGGATTGTCTATGGCTGTGCCGTATTGCTGGCAGTGAACCCTTTAGTTCCGAGTCCATTGTTCACGCTTGCCTACACCTGAGTGAATTGCTTTGGGTTGTCACGGATCGCTGCTATCCGGATGCGGCACACCTTGACACGCATGTTCTCGTTTCTCCCATCACACACAATACGGGACAGAGAGCTGCCACATCACCGCGGATTTCCGGAGAGCGCACACCGCTCCCATTCTGGATTCTCTCTCACTTTTCGAACACCTTGAAGGCAGCAAGGGCGGTCATTTGAAGATCATAACACGACGGAATGATCCAGGAACACGTAGGTAGCAAAACTGTTTGGCTTTCATGTCGTTTTGCCTTTGTAAAGTCGAGTTGAAATGTGTCATCTTCAGTGAAGTTGTTTTTCTGTGCAGACATGATAGAAATCCGGGTCATCCAAAGTCAGGTGCAACGTGGATCTTTGAAAACCTGTTGCATTCAAAGTTGTTTTTATCCATAACTTAAGATATTTGACCATATTTAACCAAGTAAAAAGGTAGATTTAAACCTATACTATTGATCGATGTATCCAAAATGTTTTTACTATGAGAGAAAGAAGCTTAAAATAGGTTTGTAAATCGACTGTGTGTAATGGGAGTGTCATATGGTGTGGCTTCACATGAGGGAGCAGCCATTATTTAAAACGGAGGATTTATTGCCTTATATGGAAAGTAGACTTAAATGTTTACCTTTACAGAAATGTTTACGTAAAGAGACAAATATTTAAAGCCAGGGTAGTATATTTTTCTGTAATTAAATACGAACTTTTGTGAATCTGATGGTAATGGCTTAAATGTTTATCCAAAAGGAAATCATGTTTTTACTAAATGGAGTTTTGATCTTTTGTTTTATTTTTTTTTTATCCTAAGAAAAAAGTATTATTATACGTGATTTTAGTAGTTGTTTGAATTTTTTTATTGAAATATAGTAAAACTTTTTTATTTAACTTGCATAATGGAGGCCTCTCGTTTTGTTGTGTGACAACGTTCGACAACAAATCATCTTGGAACCACATTTTAGACCTATAAGTATAAGGGTATTAGTATAAGGGTCATCAGATCCTATTTAAGGCTACTAAAACTTGCATTCTCTTAAGGAGATCAAATTCCTAAGTAATACGTGTCGAGATCCAGATCTAGGCTAGAAAAATGTTTCGGACAATGGTTGTACCCATAACCAATAAGTTACACCTTGGGAAGAAAACTTCAGATTTACATGTATTGTGCCTTTATTTTTCTTATGTTACATTCATGTGTATTTTGTATTTTATTTTAGAAAGGAACAAAGGAAACATATGAGTGAAGGTGTGATAGGTGCAGCAGTATGGGGTGGTCTGAACACTACGAGTCTTCTTTCTCTCAGGTTCTACACAGTTGCCTTATCCGACTCTGTTCCGAGAATCTTCCAGTGGAAGGCAAAGTCGAGATAGATGGTATTGTATGCATCAATGTAGCGAACAGTGAAAAGCAAATAGTGCTCAAAATACATGACATTTTAGACAAGTCAAAGTCTTCCAGCAACTCCAGAAATGGAAAGCCTCCATCAGCGCATGAAGGCTTTGTGCCAATCAGCAAACAGTCAAAGTATGACAAGGGAGCACTATCCCTAATACAACAGAAACTGAAAGAAAATGTCCAAAAAGAAATTATAAAGACCGAGATGCAATATTTAGCCGGTGCTAGTAAGTTCAATGCTCAGGTATGCGAGAGTGACGAAGCTTTGATAGAGTTTTACAAGAAAGATTTTGGTTCAACAAGACCAAGTGCTCCACCACCCCCGCCACTACATAAGATCCCTCCTCGGCAACAACAACAGAAACAACAGATCTCTCCGAAGCCCAAACTAAATCAAGCAGTGCAACAACAGGCCCAGTCATCTGGTGGCAGTAGAAGAAAACAGGCCAAACCCCAGATGGTAACTCAAGTACCGGAAGATGACGAAGAAGAAGCCATGTCAACAGGTGACATGGAGAACTGGTACGTTGTTGGAAGTGATTCCGACAATGACACTGATGTCTCGGGATTGTCATCATCCATGCCTTCAATGAGCATGTTGCCATACAACCAGAACCAGAGACCGCCCAGACAGAGAGTTCCCCTTGCTGACGAAATACACAGTGGCATGGCCATCCCAAATGATTACGTCTGTCGAAAATGTAACCGGAAATTCCAAGGCTTTGCTCAACTGCAAGTGCACAACATGGAAATTCACAGAAGGTGCATAGCACTTCCTTTATTATTTTAATGAAATAATTCCTTCATGCAGTCGAGTGTAAAGCGGTTTTGAAGGATAATTTAATTGTGATTATGTGTAGCTTTAAAAATAAAGACATTTTAGATGTTTACATGATAGATTTTATTTGGTAACCCGTAACTCTTCCTCTATGGTTGCCAATAGATCATTGTAAAATACAAATTTAAGTTGTATGCAGAAAAGCTATCTGTGAGAAAAATGCTACAGGGAAATACCTTCCGGCATAATATGCCTCTGAAGGTAATTAACTGGAATAGAAGTGAACATTAACATAAAAACATCCCATAAATGTACACCGAATATGCTACTTATATATCACTTTGTGTAACAATTTTTCTAACATGCAGAAATGTTATTCATCTCCAAAAGAATCAGTTTTATTATTTGCTTTACAGATATACATGTAAGCAGTGCCAGACGACATTTTCATTGCGCTGCAACTTGCGACGCCATGAACGTCTACATGAAGGACACAAGCCATACCAGTGCCAGTGGTGTCCCAAAACATTTTCAAGGAATGGAGACCTCAAGATACACGAGTGGAAACATAAAGAAGTTGCAGGTGTCGTCAGTGGTAAAATGGGTGAAACCAGCATCAAGCAAGAGTCGGGAGCAGAGAATGGTGTAGAAGATGGTATTATTGTTATTGAACCCACAGATGTAGATGATGATGAATATATGGCATACAGTAATGAAAGTATGGAAATGCAAACGACGGCAAATGTTGGTAGTCCTCTGGATATGTCCAAGAAATATGGTCCCTCAGCCTTTAGTGCAGTTGCCCCCTCCAGGGCCAGGGAAGGGTCCCCAGTCGTAATGAAAACTGTCTCAAAAGATTCGTCGTCCGGTGGCAAGGTAGAAACCCTGCTAGATAGTCAACAAATGTCCGATTCGGTTATTAGTTCGTTATACACAAAATACATAGGAAATAGTCCCAAGTCAGCTATTTTAGACTTAGCTCAGGGTTATGAGTCAGCCTCCTCACCTGTTAGCTCCCCAATGTCTCAAAACAAGTCGTCCAAAAAGAGCAAAAACTACCCGGCAGTAAATGAAGCTCTGAAGAATTGGTCCAGTGCCCCACCTAGTCCGGCATCTCAAGGGCGCAGTGTAAACTCACACTCTCCAAGTCCCAACCCTAAATCTATTGATAACTCTCCGAAAGGTTCACCGAAAGCTGAACCAGTTCCCCGCAGTCAGCATTATTGTTTACTATGTAAGGAGTGGTGGGACGACTTTAGCATTTACGAGTCCCACTGTGCTGGGGTTCATGGCAGATATCCATGCCAGTACTGTGGCCAAACGTTCAGCAACAAAAACAACCGAGCACGGCATGGTCGGTCTCACACGGGGCAGAAGCAGTTCAGTTGTGGCGAATGTGGCAAGTCATTCACACGTAGCGATATTTTACGTGAACACCAAATTATTCACACTGAAAGCTACCATGGAGATCAGTGTCAGTATTGTGGCACTAAGATCACCACCAAAAAGGCTGATCTACTAGCCCACATTAAAAAATGCATCCAGTTGAACAAATATTCACCCTCAATGATTCAGGCCAAAATAGAGGCTGCTGCTCAAGGTGTAGAGACCACTCTTCCTCTGGAGTATACCCCTTCTAAATTCCTACCTACAACATCTCTCCTAAAGCAATCGCAAGCTAAATTGTCGCCATCGAAAGTCCCAAATGCTAACATGGAGGATAGTCCCAATGAAGAGGTCAAAGTCAGTCCTGAGCCCATTGTAACAAATAACAACAAAGGGGAGAAAACTCCTCCCAAAGTTCCCAACAATGATGTTCTTATGGCTGAAGGAGGCGTAGTAGAAGCTGTGCCGATCCAGGGTGATGAGGACTAAATGTGTTGTGTGTCTCGCTTTATGAGAAGGTGGTTGTGTGCTAAATGTGTAAATGTTAAATCACATTACTTAATCACATTATAGACTTGAAAAACTGAATTTTTTTGTGCTTCCAATTTGAAGATAGACTATAATAATAGATTACATTTATATTAGAATTTTATGATCTCGTATAAAGTTTTTGACAAATGTTTGATCTCTTATGTAAGGATTCTGTTAGAACTACTTAATTAAGTGTGTATTTTGATACTGAGGTATATGGTTATTTAAATATATTTGTTAAAGGTTGTCCCTAAACACTTTTCAGTGTTGAAGCAAATTGTGTTTGAAGTTAACATTTTGGATTGGTGATAGTGTTGCAGGTTACTTGATATATTTGCTTACAGTATTTAAAATATCAATTGAGCAGGTCAAAGCTGTTTCTGTACAATGTCAATTTAAACTAGAACACTGCTTCCAAAATACGTTTCAATTGTATTGAATTTTAACTTGGTGATTATAATTGATATGTAAGACTTGTTCATCTGAGTATTTAAAGCGTTCAAGTTTGCACATTGTAAGAGAATGTATACCGCATCTTTAAAATCAGACTTCCAGTCCCATGAACTCGCACTTGTACATAATCTAGTTTCAAACTAGTGACTTCCATGTGAGATTGACCTTTTTAACATCGTTATTATGTATGTTGTTTACATACTACGTTCTGATGCTGCAGGAATAGGTTTTGTGTATTCAACTTTCCAATATTGATATCTGATGAATTTATGCAATATTCAGTTTACAAGATGCGTAATTAATTCTACAAATTCTAAATTGAATGTTTTGCAAACAAGTAATAAAATTGTGTTATGTTTGTTTTAATAAATTGTAAAGGTATGTGGATTGAAAACTGCAGGAAATGCCTGTCTGTTTAGTTGTACGCTTCATTAACGGTACAAAAAGGGCTTATTGCTTCTTGCATAATGTAAATATTACACCACATAAAGAATTAGAATTGGAAAATTGAATGCACAATCTATTTACGAAGATCAGATGAGTTTATGTGATGATGCAAAAAATCTCGTTATTACATTCCATTGTCTTCCATTCCTCAGATTAAAAAGATTCATTTTATGATCACACTTGTGCCAACGATTTAATTAAAAGATACGATTTACGTCGCACGTGTTTACTACTGTGACTGATATAAAGAGAATACGGTTTGTAACAATGATAGATATATACACGTACTTCCACAGTTTATGCGCATATTACATGTGTTCAGGTTTTCAAGTTAAATATTCATTCCCCTGAAGTTCGGGTTCAGGTAAATTAAATTTCGAAATTTAAATGCAGAATAGCTTTCACAAAAATCCGATCCGCAATTGCTTGAGCGAAATGTCTTATTTAAATGAAAGGTCAGGGGTAACTGCTTGATGTGCACGTACCAGGTTTGGTATTGTTTTATTTATTTTTATTTTTTTTCCTAGTGACGACAGTTGGACATGGTGTGCATTAAAGTTAATTGTACGAAATACTGTCGTAGGGAGGATCGTTTTTTTTAATGCATTTTTGAAACATTTAGGGATAAAGGTTATGTATAATGAGTAGCTTAGGGCAATGATGTTTAATAACTGCTGGCAGTATAAAAGATGAAATACATTAAAGAAACATGCATGTAATTGTTACATTAGTCGCACTCACTGAATTTTAATGGGGACATTTCATTGTGAACATTGATGTGCCGAAATATACTTTTATTCAGATACTACCAATCATGACATTAATTGGGTCTTTCAGACATTTTAAATCAGTTTTACAATATTTAAAAAGAGAATTTTACTTGAAAATTATCTAGAATATTGTAGAATGAAGTAGCAGGACTATAGACTTGAAACATTGCACCGTTTTTACAATAATTATTGTGCCTTAAGCTTCAGACGTATATTGTGTAAATGCTCACCACTTTGTATTCATATCACTGGTTAACGAGATAATGATTAAAATGTGCCTTGTAGACGGGTCATTTGAATTTCGCACCATCCATCAGGGAAATTGTAACCCGTGAGGATTGACAAAATTCTCATCTTCTGTACCCTGGAAATCTTGTGAAATTTCAAATGTCTTTTTAACTTTTAGATGGTAGAAGGGTTAACATTTTTTACTTCATTTGGGATGAAGGTTTATTTTTTTGTGATAAGACTTGTACATTTGTGATACAAAGATGTAGTTCCACGAGACTTGTTATATTCCTTTATTATTCATGTGGTTATGGGTGCTTTTAAAATCATGTTGAAAATAAAGTTGAAAAGATGTATTAATTTCTTTCGTTGTTATTAATTTCTTTCGGTGTGATTATCATCTTCGAGAGCTAAATTAAAGGACACAATTTTCCATTTTATGGAATTTTGCTAAGTGCAGGTGTCACAAAAATGAAACCTTGCACGAGGACATTATGTTTACTAAACATTAGATGTCAGCACGCAATAACCACCGCTATCTTTCTCCATATATGGTAACAGCATAAAGCTGGCTTGTTTTGTAGGGTCTGCAGTGGAAAATCAATATGCAAAGTACGACAAGGGCTGAATCCACCCCAAGGTTATTGCAGGGCATTATTATCAAGGGCTTGCCATGTGTTGTGCGCACCCACTCCAGCTCAATACTGCAATATGGCAGCTTTCCAATATGCCTACACTGCCTGCTTGGCAACAATATGTAGCTATATATGGTGAACAATTGTTAAATTTTAATCCGTATTATTTAGTAGAATGTCATTGCAAAGACTAGTCCAGTTAAAACTTAAGGTTACAATGTACGAGGATGATTTCATTATAATATTCACCTGGTCTTTATTATAATAATTTCATTGCAGGGGGGATACCTCCGCAGTTCTAAATTTTATGGTCTTTCTGCTATCGTATTGTTATTATTCACTTTTGTAACAAGAAAAATTGCTAATAATAAAGGAATAGGGAAACTAATTCCTTTCTCACTGTGTGAGGTCATAAAACGTGCATAATATATGCGAGTAATGAAGAGGGTCTGGGGCATAAATCAATAACATTATCAGTAACATACTTAGATAGTAGGAAAGGGCAAATATGGTAGGAAAAAAAGACAGATAACAAAACACTTATTCAAGTGACATACTTTACTATTCAAAAAACCACAGCAAAATTACCTTTGGACACATGACAGATATGAAAAGATAGCATCATTTGAACAACATTTGACTAGCACACGTGGCTATTATCTTGTGTATCTTACCCTTCCTTCTATTCTTAATATTTCGAATTAGATCATAATCAGTGCGCGTACTTATCACTCTTTCTATTAATTGATGCAAATACAACAAATTGAAAAAATCTCATTTTGATTACAACAAATCACACAATACTTCTTTTATTATAATATTCATCTTTGGTCCAGAGTGTGCGTTTTCATAAACTTTCAAATTCATTAAAGGGCACAGTATTTAAGTGAGTTAAAGACGACTCGTGATAAGTTTAATAATGAAATTTAAATCATAACACTAAAATATCACGTCTTGACAAGAATACAAATTACATATCTCAATTGGGTAGATCAACAACATAGTAAACTTCCCCATAACAACTGTTTATTTTTGTCAATTGTGATAATGAAAAATGACATGAAACACTGAATATGTGAAGATTACAAAAACAAATTTTATGTCGTAATATGCATAAAAGTACTCATCAATTCTGATACTGTGCTATGTTTTATTGATGAATTTACCTATTCAAATTCAGAAAGTTGAAAATGGTGAAACATAGGTACATTTGGCAAGGATTGAGTGGGCTGGCATTACCAAACTGGTTAATAAATCCCTTCTTAACATGTCAGTGACGTGTTCCTACGATACGGTTAGTGAGAAAAACTTTGAGATCAATAATTCAAGGTGGATAACCGATCAGAGCGATCCCCGATACAGGTCTGGTTCATATTTATTGTAGTGTCTGATAAAAGTAAAGGTATCTGTACCTGTGTTTCCCATTACAAGACAAACTGTTGTATTTCGGATAGTTTATTACTATTATTTGCGGATCACATGCGCACTTTGTTTTGACAAAAAAGACTTACGTTATCTATGATCTTACATGTCCAAGCAATTAATGAAAGTAATCTTAACTCATTCGATTGCAAAAAGTTGAATTACGCTTTCAGTTTTCCTTAAAACGGCAGACCATCGCACTTAAATCACAAGTAACTAACTAACTCTTCATCACAACCAAGAAATTAACTTGCACGAAAATTAAAGCTTTTACTAACAACAAACGTATCAAGAACTTAATTGCATATCGCAATAAAAGAACATGAGAATAAATCAAAATAAATATATATAATCAGATATAAATTACGTTTGTTACATGGCAAATGATAAAATAACAAAGTGAATGGTAAACACGTGCAATATCTTAGGGTTTAATGGCAATTGTAACTGATTTCTGGCAAAATGTGGGAAAATAAATTAAATGTTACAGCATGATATACAGGATAATACATGATTCAAAAGTTATAGCAGATAATACAACGATCCATTACAGTAACAAGCTGGAATGTCTGATGAAAGTAAATACAATAAAATGCAAAATAAGTATGGTGTTATATCATCTTCCGAATAAATGTACTTTTTAAATAGGAATGTGTTCGTGTACAAACCGTTTGAAAATTTATTCTAAAAGCTAAGTGAATTATTCCTGAAATACGTCTTTTCTAAATATCTTGAATATTAATATATATTCGAACTAACCAAATCACACTTTTAGGTCATAAAAGTTTACAAAACGTGAAGCAACGGGAAGTTATATAATTGAGTTGTTTTTACAATGTAAAGCATGTACAGTGAATGTATGCAATAATTCTCATTGCTGATGCTCTATGAAAATATATTTAGTACACTTCTTTTTTGTATACGAAGTGTTAAATGTCAGCATTTTCGGGGGAATATTTTAAGAACACGGTAGATGTAAAACTCGGCTAAAGGCTCTGCTCCCCAGGCACTGTTTGTTGTTTACTCATTTTAAGGGAGATAAAAAAAAATCCACCACCTATTTACTATAAAACCTATATACAGAATAATGTATACAAAAGGCAAAAAGCTAATATCCTTAATTTATGATTTATGATCATAGCAGTTTGGGGCATAAATTTCATAAACATGTCTCTAATCGTGATTCCATTTGACTAGAAGTGCGTGTGTATTTTTTCTATGAATCGTTTAAATCACAAGTGTCTTATGTGCCTAGAACACTGAGGCCCTTCCAGCTATACAAGCACAAATTCTTCACATTTTTACAAATAATTCCTCCATTTGTACATAATTTCTTGGAGCCATTTTCTAACCCTTCAATTTATACAATTACATGTATGTAACACAAATTTACATACAGAATAAATATGACCCAATGAAAACCGATAATTGGTAATAACAATAATACAGAATACATTACTTAACAATCACAAACATATAATGTATATGTAATAATATCTAGAACTAAGCGAGGGAATTTTAAACGACTGGTATACGATTTTGATATTGAAAGTGAAAAAGCACCAGGTAAAACATACATGTGCGTGAAACATGAATAAAATGATAAATACAGTTCTAGTGAATTATACATCACAAGAAAAGGTGACAATGTATCTTCTAAATCACAATATCAAGTCAGTAAAAATTACACAATAACCAAGTGGAATGCTTCCATTTTTGATAAATAAATAAAAAAATATATATGAAGAAGGCTAACCTTTGGAATGCCAATTTGTTGTGTAGTTAATTTCAAAATTCTGTGGAGTTAGTAGTATTGGAATGAATGCATAAATATATTTCTAAATGAGCGTGTTCAGAATAATATGATATTACTTACTTTAGTTGCGTAAATTAAATTAAACCATATTCGTAACCCACGAGAACCAGTGATTCGATTGCTAGCAATAGCAGAGGGCATGTTTATACACGCATTAAAATACGAACACTGCCCACTTAAATTGACAAGAAAGTATTCTTTCCCAGCCAAATGTTTTCTTTCTTGCTGTCGCAAAAACCAGCAAAGGTGGTCCTGGTTACATGAGTTACTCCAAAGAACCGAATATAAACTTATTTGATTAAGTAATAGTAAAAGTACATTAACCAGATACAAAAAGAGGAAAATATGCAGGTTCTTGATTAAATATTCAAAGATCCTCGAAGCATATCCTACAGTAGGTAACACTTAAACCCCTGATCCATTATAGAGATATATCACCATAACCATGTAATTAATTAATGTACATTAAAAGTAGGCCCTATACTCAACAACAGTCAAGCAATGTTCTCACTTCGAAGCAACATTTCTCCAAGAGGAAATACTGTATTAAAGGTTGTATAAATTCTGCATATGGCTCAAACTTTAGCCCAAATGTATGCTGCATGAAATATGAGAACATGACACTTAATTAAAGCAATTACATATGGAAATGTCTTGTTTTAATCGGCGTCATCTGCCTGTGCCATCCTGACCAATTGACGGTACACTAACGTATGTGAAACATGACCTAATATGTGTACCTTATAACACATTGACTCGCCATAAATATACAAATTAAAAGTCACAACAGAATAATGATTCAACTAACAATGAGAAGAAGCACAACAGATCAACAAATGAAAGGCTTTAAACAAACAAGTATCATTTTCATGACATTTGGTCTCCGTAACATGAATGTAAAATTAGGATGAAAATTACTTTGAAAGAAACTGAGATTTAGCATGATTACAGGTCACCTCTCGTTTCTTATCTTATGGCATAAAGTATAACGTGGTAAAGGTGGGCCACTCCTCTTGGGAAAATCTTGCTAAGACCCACATCGCTTCAAATAAATATCACCGTATCACCCCAATAGCAGTATTACTCCTCCTCCCCGCACCGTGTAGAGGGGAAACATTTTGGTATAAAGCTGCACCATCATATAATATAATTTATACAAAACAACAGTTTACTATTTAATCAATTAAATTATGTTTCTAACATGGGAGGCTTATTCTAACTCAACCGCAGCCATCTCCAGGTTCTGGAATTGATTCATTACATTTGAATTGTCCGCCGTCTGGTTTGCATCTATTCCTAAGTGGCGCTTGATGTGCGCTTTGCACTTGTCTTTGCGGTAGAATGTTTTCTTGCAGATGGAGCAGGCAAAGCGACGCATGCCGGTATGGATGGGTCGGTGGCGCAGAAGTGAAGATTTTGTGGTAAAGCTTTTGCCACATTGGTGACATATATAGGCCTGGTGTGAAGCTAGAGTGTGATGAATATACCTGGTAACAGAGTCAAAAACGTCAGTGCAGTACTTACACTTGAAGGAGAAATCTGCCTTATCTGGTTGTCCCAGATACTCGGCTATCTCCTCTGGTGTTAGTTGGTCTTCTGGTGCTCTGCGTCGTCTTTTACGACCGTCCATGCCAAGCTTGTCCACTATGAAATCCTGCTCCATTTTTTGTCCTTTCTGCACATTAACTGGGGAATGGTCATCATACATAATGATGTCCTTGATGCGAGATGAGTTGCTGACATCTCTTCCGTTTGCACCGACGGTGTAGGGACCTGTGGGGGTGTACTTAATGGTAAGTCCATCTCCATCATTTGGGAGGGTACCGGAGGATGGATCACCTTGGCGCATTGAAGATAACAGATTGAGAGCGGTGAATGGAAGCTGGCTGGTCAAGTTGGAACCATCGACAAGGCTTGAGGATGTGAGACCGTACAGGCTGGCCATGGTTTGTAGCCCTGAACGGGAAAAGTCCAGAGCTACTTCAGTACCTCCTGAGGCTGCAGGCGACATGAATGTGTTGTTCGCGTTGGTCTCTGAATTCTCTTCTTTGACCTTGACCGAGGTGTTGTCTTCGTCGATATACAGGTCACCGGGCGACTTTGAAGGACTGCGGCTCGGGTCTTCTCGCTCACTATCACTGCAGTTGTCGGGGGTGATCTCGATAGGGTTGACGACACCATTCTGCTGTGAACCAGCTACGAAGAGCGGTATACTCAGACCTGCTTGACCTTGACTAGAACTATTGGTACTTAGATTCTGGGGTCCGTTACTGTTCTCTGCTTCTCCAGCTTCGCTGCCAAATGGACTGCTGGCTGCTTCAGAAAGTGCTTGGCGCATGTGAGGGTGTTTGGGTGATGAGGTATACTGAGGCACACGGAATTGTTGTGAAGGCTTGCGCTTGGCACTACCAGAAGCTTTTGCGTCAGATATCAATCGTGTTTTATTGGCAATTGACATACCACCACTTGGGCTTGGTGACATGCTACTGGTCATTGACATGGTAGTTTCTGGGGCCTCTGGAATCACAGTTACGGGTTCTTCTTCATCTGAGCCAAGATCAACCTCGTCAAATACCTTGTGCACTTTTACAGGATGAGCACGCTTGCGTCCATGAGACTTTCGTTCGGCACCACTGCTACCACCGTAGCCATTTGCAACGCAATTTACCGCCGGTCCTGCTGGGCTGCCATTTAAGCTCAACTGCAGGGGGCTTTCGTTTATTGGTTGAGACTGAGTTACTCGTACAGACATGGAAGGGTGTGCCATGTGATGATCACTGGGTGTAATGTGTGATGCCATCTGAGGGCCTCCATCCTTGGGATTATTCGGAGTTACTCTCTTGAGCGTGTTGTTAACTTTAACTACTAGTTCTTGCTGTTCGTCGTCTATTGTCATACATAAAACACCCAGGATCTGTAGTTTATGTGAGTAGCCTACGTGTTCGTTACACAGTTGCAGGATGGAGTGCTGCAGCAGTCGCGTGATGGATTTGGCGTTGGTGCTGTTCGGTTCTGCCGCTCCACCGTTACTCGCCCCTGTTGTTGACGCCATGTTTCTTCTTTTGTAGAAATTTGTAAGGTCACTAGCTATCTACAAGTACAAATGAAAATTACAAGAAAATAATATACATGTATCTTAGAAATTGCAAGATTTGACATGTAACACTATATACAACGTTGTTAACATTGCCACGCGTCAAATTGAAACCACTTATCAATTGAAGTCAACTAAACATTTCCTTCTATATTGCCACCCACATTAGCAAAATGATAAAGTGAAACTTTTTATAAGACGGTTGCCAAGCAGTTCCAACTAAGGAAAACAAAGAACATCATATTAACGTACAATATATACATAATGACTCACTTCAATAACCCGATGTTCCATGACTGTAATTTTACTCCTGTGTGCGTGTATGTACGAGCAAAATTATCTACTAATTTATCCAATAAATTTGTTGGTTTTTCACACTTTAACAAATCTGTAGGTTAATTACGACAAGCGTATCATTTGTCGCAGAATTAGTTCGGTATGTATGCGAAAATATCCCTGTGGCAGTGTCACCATAATCCAGTTTCGGTGGCGAAATCGTGTTTTTCCTAGACTCTCATATCGGACTACTTCCTGATTACTCAAATAGGCTTTCCACTTAACACATCACACCTTTCCAGGAACCCAGCAAACAAGAAATCATAGAAGGTACATTCAATGATGACCTAACAATAGACAACCCTCCACTGACGACTGGCTATATGTATGTATGTGTACGGTCTACAGAGAGAAATGCGACATTGTGGCCTGGCTGTGTTTTTCGAGATATGTCGTCAAACGGGCCGCCGTGGCATTTCTCACACCTTCATCACCCACTTGGCCGGTGTACAACATCAGGTTTGGCAATGAGCATTTGCAGCAACAACACAAACACACCCCACTTAGTGATTTTTTTATTCATAGAAAAGTTGCTTTTGTCCATATTTGTCTAATATTTGGGGTTGGTGATTTTTTGTTGGTGGGGTAGTGTGTGAGTTATTCAATATGGGTGGAAAGACAACAGAGAGGTGCTCTATGTGAGATAGGGTGGTTATGGAAGCTAAAAACACAATGTCAATAAACAGTTATTCAGCTAACTAACTCTTTTTTGTCTTCAACACACAGGTAAATGTGCCAGTGGACGTGATGAAATGCATCAAGGGGGCCCATTTATTGTCGCCCCATCAAGAGGGAAATTGTCTTACCAGGCACAATCACGACTATTACACAATTTAATTTACCTTTGTTCAAAGCAATAATAAGTCTGGGGCAAGATTTACACTAACAGTTTACTTACAAGTAACCAAATATAAAGCTTTTTCCTTTTGTACAATGTGTATAATGAGGCTTCAGTATGCAAGATTCAACAACATCCTTGTCAAGATCAAACTCTCACTTATACTTTTAGATGGTCTTCAGTTACACAATGAATCAAAGATAGAGCCCTGTGGAAACCCTTTGATAAATTGTGCGGCTTTTCATAAAGAACTAACGCAACTTGGTAATGCGGGTTTGGCGACTGTATGGCACTGTAAAATTTGTTCGCTTTTAAAAGGCCCATATTAGTACCAAATGAGTACCATGCATTTATAACATAGTGTAACAAAAAGTGTAAAGCAAAATTCGCGACGCAGATTCACACCATCACTGCCATGGACTGAGGGGTTGTAAA
>JBCAUI010272190.1:0-15899 GCA_038406195.1 Haplosyllis anthogorgicola
TCGTTTTCATGCACTTTCCACTAAATTTTGGGCGAAAATAGGGGATGGTGCCCCCCCCCAACGGGCCGGGCGCCCCCCCCCCCCAACGGGAAATCCTGGATCCGCCCCTGAAATGTGATAACTTTTAACATCTTTTATATTGGAAGGCATATTATTCTTCCCAAAAATGCGACCGCGTTCTCATCACAAATTGGAAATTTGCACAACAGATAGAGGCAAATTGATGATGTGCAGTTAGTACTAAATATGAAACAACTGAAATAGGACTTAACTGTATCAAAACATATTTGCAATTCGCAATGCAGGTACTTCGAAATATTTAACAGATTATTAAAACCGATATAGATCACCAAACGAGACCTGTTAAAAGGAAGCAAAGTGCTAACTAAGCTAGATAAATGACCTGATGATATGGCTGCTCTTTTCACGTAGTTTTTCTTATTGAATTATACACCCAACGCATCTGGATTAGTGTGAAGTGTTGAAATCATCTGCCATGATTCCAGGAAATTCTAGGCAGATGCGTAATTACTACCACGACTTACGCTAAGCTGGTTTAGACCCAGTCTACATGAACTGCAGAGAGTGTTAAACACTTGCAGCTTCACAGAAAATTCTTATTCCTCCTTTCAAATATTTACGATGGTAAGATAATTTTACAAACATTTATTTAAAGTAAATGCAGTTTGTGTGTTGATAGGCAGCGGCTATTTTGGTATTGAGTAAACTGAGATGGATGTTGCTCAGTCAGTTGTGTTAATCGATGGACTTTCAGGGTACACCAATTTATTTATTTATTTTTTTTAAATTTTTTTGTGAACATGTGAAAGTAAACATGCAACATATGCCAACGACATGGTCCTCAATGCATAGACTGAAAGACAGGGATATTTATCTTTAGCCCATGTATGTTGTCCATTCTATGGATGAATGCTTAAGAAGTAAATTAGTTTTTAGCATGGAACTTATGTACCTTTCTCGTGTAGACGTTACTCAAAAAGAGCCATGATCAGCAAACTACATGTATGTTTTCTGGAATGGCCATGTTGTCATGTTCTCCCTGTAATTACATTAATCAATCATGATAACTGGTTGCATTACCATAAAAAAGTTTTAAAAGTTTTAACTACATTTTCTCTTGGGCAAAATTCAGAGTATTGACCACTGTAGATAGATAACTACACTTGGACAGCTTGGGTTTCTAATCAAACAAAGTTGAGAATGTTGAGGCCAGCACCGCCTCCAGGCTTGACCGGAGAGAAGCTGCCAAACAGTAAAAGCTAAACCCGTTTCAATTTTTTTTCCTTGTTATCATGAAACAGCTAAGTATGGCTACAGGTCTTAAAGACTCCCATTATGTACATTTTCCACAATTCCTAATGTGAACTTCCCCGAGAGTGAATATTAGATCTGCTATTACATGTTCACTTCCTCGTAACTAGTGCCCATGCACGCCGGAGTAGAATCTTTACTTTTGAAATGAATAGTATTGAGCCATGATTGTCAGTGATAAAATCATCCGCTGTTTGTTTCATTATTCGTGCTTCGAACAAGATGAATAAGGAATATGTAGCATTCTGTGGCATAATGCCTGACCTTAAAACTGAAAGATTTACAGAATATTTTAACTACGCTGAAGCGATATTAGATTACTTCTTGGAATGTAACACGGCTGCATGGATAACACGAGGGATTTGTGGCAAAAATCCTTGACTCGTTCCTCAAACAAACAGACTAAGCTTTCTAATGAAACATAATGTTAGGATATGAGACGCAACTGCCTCAAGCCCAAGAGTCCATTTTCTGCCTTGTAAGAAAAGAAACCAGCTTCCCTGTTACGAAAAAGTGCAAAAATGTAATGAATGCACATTTCATATAAATTTAATTGCCATATTCCGGGGGAAGGGGGAAATCGGGGGTCGGCTCCCTGTTTATTCCCTCTTTCGGATTTATTCCCTTTTTCATCACCTTTGTTCTGTCGATTGTAAGTTTGGAATTGTTATTTTTGTGTACCACCTGGATCTAGGATATTCATAGATCCAGATGGATTTGTTTGTGGAAGGTTTGCTGCTTAAATTTTCTGAATAAAGGTGCTAAATTCAAATTGGACTTACAATTACCGTGTGATAAACGTTTTAAAAATCATAACCTTTTGGTGGTCACTTGCAGTAAAGTAATTTTTGGCTCATTTGGCATAAAATTATTGCCAAAGAGCCTGTAGAATCATGAATTATCCGTCGTCATTGTCGTTGTTGTTGTCATTGTTGTCTGTGCACAGTCACCCTGAACACACTATTAATCATGGAGACTTCATATCTTACACACATATGCACCTATGTCCTATATCAAAGCCTAGTAAAACTTACATTGCTGTGACCATTATTCTCAAATTGGCAGCCACATTTGGTTTTTTTTCTTTGAACTCTACTCAAGGACAGACAGTTGATGATATTTGGCAGTCTTATGCATCTACATACTCTCTTTATTACCTGTAAAAATTATATAGATGCAACCTATATTTCTAGTTTGGGAGCCATATTTGTGTTGTTTTCATAGATGTTTTATTTGCGATCTGATCTTAGACACTTTATTTGTATCCATGTGATATTATAACCTAACTTTCTTAGATTTACGATATTGCCAAATGAGCTCAGGTCCATCTGGACCTATTCTTTAAAACTTTTTTGTTCATGAAAATCGTAAGCTTTTTGGTGTGAATAAATCCGAAACAGGAAACCGGGAACCTATTCCCACCCACCCCCCCCCCCCGCCCCTTCCTCATTCAGTTAAGCGTTGTTTTGCCCTATTTTAAAGATCTGTACTTTAAACTTTGTAATTTATCGTCTGCTTTAATGACCCACATTGGCTTTTTATAAAAACATGAATGCACCTGCCTTTGAGAGATTATGTTTTGCTTTTTTAATTATGTATGATATCGATTGCAGAAAAAGTTTTGACTGGACCTCATGGGAAATTAACAAATTTCCATGTTCATGTCAAAGAAGGAAAAAATCATTCATGAATTACAGAATCATAAGCATTTTAATAAAGGTAATCTAATATTGAACAAATTATGTTTTCATCTACCTATTGCCTTGGTTTGTTTCGGTGAACTGATTTGTTTTTGAATAGAGAGATGAATCGATTTGCATAGATCTCGAAAATTATGGTAAAAAGGACTTTTAGTGCACGGTGTCGAGTGGAAAAGTTAGGAAGATCACGATATCTTTGTTTTCAACGAATGATAGTAATACAGCCCGTTTTCATAAACTGAACGCCCATCCTTTAATGTCTTCATAAACTTAATGCACATCCATAACGCAACAAAATGAATACTGAGAGCAATGTTATGTTGGTTTCTTACATAACGCTACCAGACCAGCATTATGTAATAAACCAACATAATGCTTAACGCGACCTTTGTTGCGTTAAAGGATGGGCGTTAAGTTTATGAAAACGAGGTGACACACTATCATCATAAGCTCCTAATGAGCCTATGCAATCATTGACATTGGGATCTTTCCTAATTATTTTTTGTTTATGTACCTAATTTGGATAATTTGGCAGGAAATTCTATACTTATTATAAGTATTTTTACGAACTAAAGGGTTACTCGAAGAATGACTGCTACTTTCACTAGAATTGTATCTTGTTGCCATGACCCCAGAGCAAATGAAGCCATTTCCCAAGTGCCGAACTCTTGTTCCCAGAAGCTCATCACTTAGTAACCTGTTGCTCAGGTGTAATAATATCACTGATATCAAATACATCTATCCGTTGTTCTTAGTACACAGCCTGAAAATAGTATTGCCTTTATATCAGTAAGTGCACTGTTTTGAAAACGCCTTTATTTTTTCGGATGTGCCGAATCTAATGGTGGTCATTGATTAAACATTCTGTCATCAGTATACTACACTTATCCAAATTGATATCACTGTCATACCAAAAATATCACTGTGAACTAAATAGGTGAACTAGATCGAATTGGGAAAAAACCTTTCATATCAAGAAGGTTGATGCCAGAAAAAATCACAAATGCGCTAAATAGAAGGGAATTTCTTTCATGTTCATGGGCTTTTGAAAGAAATTGTGACTGGTCCTCTTCGAAAGACCCCCTAGATAACCCCTATCATCTAGAAAACCACGACTAAGCTCAGATGATTCAGGCGATCAGGTCAGAGTGGAACAGTCACAAAAGATGAAGTATTTGCAATGATAATTTGAGTGTCGCAAGTTGAAAATATGAAAAAAAAAACTTTTCTAAAAATTTCCTTTGCGATGATGCACTTAGTCCATAGCGGGGATTAAGGCACTCTAAGACATGGTTAACATTAGCATTCATCATATGATTGTTGTATTAATTGATTCGAAAATGTTCATCAAAAATACACTGCCTCATTACCGTAAGCAGAACTCATCTAAGTAAAGGTACACAAGATTTGATATCCGAAAGAACTACACATTTCACAAAAAAAGAAATTTGCAGCCTGGTGTACACTGAATGGCTAAGCACATTCCGGATCGGGTACTTCACAATAATTCACAGTCGAACAAAGAAAGCTGATTAGAGACTAAACGTAATCTTGGTGTTGTAACATTCTGTCTTGAATTCAGATTAATAAGCAGACGGTGTGTGAAAAGTCTCACAAGAGAAAAGAACTGCATGCTATTCGCCACTTTGTCTTCCTACATTGGCAGCTTCTTTCGAAACTAATGAATACAAAGTTTGGCTTCAGTTCAGAATCCAGTAAAACTATAAGAAAATTTGCATCTGTAGCCAGTCAAAGCTGGACTCTTATTCTTTAAAATCTTTGGTCCCATTTGTGAGTTCTGAAAATGTCATAGATGGTGTTGTCATTGAACAGCATGAAGTTTTAAGCATGGTCCGTATTTCGTTTATGGCCCGTGGCCCGTAATGGCCCATGGTTTAAGTGACTGCAAGGTGCTTAAGTCCCCAAATTTGTTAAACGATGAAAATCTTTGCTTTGCGTAGGTCTGTGAGAAGAAGAGATTAAAGGGATAGGTGTGCAGACCTGCACAAAAAAGACAGTGTGAATTTCTATTGTTGCCAAAATGAGATGCATGGACAAACATTTCATCCTTTAAATTTAGCCCATATGCGTCGTTGCCAAGAAGTTCTGTTTCTACTTTCCAGCACATTTTCATAAACTGAACGCCCATCCTTTAATGTGTTAAGAATGGTTTAATACCTCAGCTCGTTTTCCATAAACTTAATGCACATCATAGATCTAACTCAACAAAATGAATATTGAAAGTAGCGTTATGTTGGTTTATTACATAACGCTACCAGACCAGTGTCCTGTAATAAACCAACAAATGCTTAACGCGACCTTTGTTGCGTTAAAGGATGGGCGTTAAGTTTATGAAAACGAGCTGATAGTTTCATTTATTTCCCAAATTCACATTCTCCAGCTGCGCAACGATCAGACACATTCATATTGTGATAAGAGTCCATGTCTGACACCAAATCAGTTGCAGGAACCAACAAGGAAAATATAGGCATGTCTGGGTTTGGTTCCTCTGGGATTCAGCATTTTGTGTGGCAGCCACATAGGATGGTTGTATTCAGCTCAGATGGATGTTATGAATATAAATTGAATAGTGTCGCAACATCTCATATTTATTACTTGAGATTGAATGCTGTGGTGTTTATGGTTTCTGTGGATTATGGTGCATTTTGTTGAATTGTGCTGTAGACCGACACAGAATACAAATGAACTTGGTACCAGTGCATGAAATGTAGTGGCTAAAGTTAACGACGAGAAGCGTTAGACCACACCCCACCCGGTGGGAGCTTCGGGTGGTGGGTGGTGGGGAGGGGGGGGGGATTACCATGCCACAGATACCTCGTAGCACCATCAAAACAACATTAACTTAAATGCTAGCAATTTTTCATTAAAGCCTCTTTGAATGATTTTTGTATTTACATCGAACTTAAGATGAATCACACTGTAAAAAATCGCCGTTGTTGTCTGTCTAACGTTAAAGAAATGTTTTAACGTTATTTTAACGTTGCTATTTTCTATATTCTCAACTTGCAACATTTTATTAACGTTTATTTTGTTTTTAACGTTTATTTAATGTTTTCCGTACGTAAAAATGGCCATTTTGTGAAATCTGCACAGTTGTATAAATAAGTCAAAAAAGTCGTAAACATATTGTGTAACACAATTTTTATTTCCCAAAACCTGCATGAATGCATTCTCTTTCAAACTGTTCAAAATCATATTGAAAAGTAAGTAGAGTTTAGAGAAGGCATAAACGTAAAAGAACTTTCTCTTTGATTTCATGTAATAACCGAGAGGTGAGCCAGACATGCACAACTATCCTGAAATCATGCAAATTACAACCTCAAATCAATATTAAGGGTGTCAATTTGACTGATATCCAGTAGTTCCAGACAGTTTCATCTTTTGATCCTGCCAATTCAGTTTTTTCTTTTCTTTATCTCTAATTAATACGCATTTCAAGCAGGTGCAAAGTTAAACAACTCTAGTGCCAGACACATGATCTGTCTTTAACCAAATTAGACTTCTACTTTAAACTTTGATGAATCACTTTTACTCACGAAAATGTTCTTTTGTGGAAAACACCCTGATTTTACACTACTGGTTTTGGCAAAAGGTCCATCTTGCAGAATTTTTCCAAATTGCTTTGGTTTTTCACCCGAACTATTTTACTCTATACAATGACGATTGTCGATAATTTAAGTCAGTAATCCAGGTTTTTCTTGTTTATTTTCTGCCTAATTGGGCTAATTTGTCTAATTAGGCAAGAAAATCTGTAATCTGTCATAGAAATTAGGCGAATTAGGTGAATTAGTTAAGGGAATTTTAATTTGGATAAAGCTCTGTGGTCTCCTTTCATTGAAAGCTAAATTCGTCAGAAATCTCCATTGTACCAGCCAGTGAGTACAATGTAATAAAATATTTGTACTTCCGTTAATTGTTTAATGTATGAATGTCAAATTAAATATCCCTTGGTATCCATAGAACTCGCTGATAAGAAAGGTTGCTTGGTGCAATTTTCACACTTTCTGTTTTTTATTAGAGAACTGCATTGACAGTTTCGATCATTAGCGAAAATACGAACTCAAAGAGACATGAAATGTCACGAACTGTAAGCTTTTCGAACTATGGCTTTGTTGTTTCTTATGTTTAAAATTATAAATTAAATTTATTTATTTACCTTATTTACCTTCTGCTAAAGCGTTTTTATTTTCTGATACACAAAAAGACAATAGAAATCATTTAGAGCATGAAATAGAACAGTTATACTTGGCATGGTGGAAAAGCCTTGCCGGAATTTTACGCATTTCCTTTACAAGATTGCCCTGATAACTCGAAAAAATTGTTCATCATGTAAAGTACAAAGACAGCACACTTACCTGAGTTCCGTGTGACCATTTCTGCCAACCTCAATTAACCTGACTATTTCTGTGATAGTCACTGTGAAGTCAGGTGGTAACATGTTCAGAACCATCTCTGTGCAGACAGATGTGATATCAGAATCAAATGGACAACTACTGGTTAACTGTTGTTGTATTGTTACTGTGATGGCGACTGGTGTGGAAACCATTCTGGATTATCAACAAGGATGTGTGGATTTACATGCATGGAAAGAGGCCGACGGATTGCATCATTTACAGGTAAGTAAAATATACGAATATTTAAAGCTACCAAGAATTTTAGTGTGGTGTGCGTCGTTTTTACTTAGGTCATGAATTCAGAAGGTAATGGTGAGACCAAAAGTTTGACATGTATTCAAATCAGGTTGGGGAGTAATTTACTCAATTCTAACAGTACTGAGGTTATTTGTTCCTGTTTTGTTGCCCATAATATGTTGCCTGAGGCCACACTAGTTGCAGTGTTAACGTACATTCACAGCAGATCAGTGTAAGTTTTCTTGTCACAACGTGATCATCTCGCAAATGCGAATGCGTCGAAAGGAAGTTAAAGTGCTGGTTGGCATGCGGGAAAATTTATGATTAAAAGAAACATTTCACACATGTGTACCTTTGAAGCTGACATCATTAGCCAACATGTAAAGTCAGTGTTACAGGGCATTTCCAAAAGTATTATTGAGCTTGATAATTTAGCTTCAGCAGCTTCTGATGGGCTGGTAAAAATTTGTACTTAATTTCCAAACTAGGAGTGGGTATCAAGCTGAAATTCTCTAGAATTATACTTGGTAATTCATTACAACTTAAACTCACTGACGACTCATTTGAGCCTTTTAAATAAACTAGATCTGTGTGTAGAGATAGACTGAAAATAATTTCTCCTTTATTCACTAAGCAGGAAATTAGGTTTTACCGATAACCAAAATGTATTAACGACTGAAATAGAATATTTAGTTATCTGGTCGTACCATTTGAATAAAGTCGTATATTAAAATAGAGTGACTAGTGGATAGTATCCAACAATTCAGTGAAATGATGCAAAATGCGGAGGTCAACTGACGCCAATAAGAGACAGAAATTGCCTTATGTATTACCTACAGCGCCCGCTTAACTCGACTTTCGGTGGAGCCAAAGTAAATTGGGTTAAATTTTTCGTGGAATGGTGTGTGTAGCTTTCTAATAAATCTTGGAATAAATTTGGACAATTGTACCCCCTCCGTGAAAAACAATTATGAAACTAGTCCACAAACCTTAATTGTTTCGTTCAAATCTCACGCCGCTTTTCAATGAAGCTCGGGACTTCAAAGGTCGAGCTAAACGGTTAAGTGTGCCGAGCTTTTAGGAAAAATTGTGTTAGTTTAAAGGTAACTCGACGGAAATTAAGAAAGGTTCTACCTATGCGGTTGGCCGAGTTAGGCAATGTTAAGCAGATAGACTGGTATTAGAACAAAAACTGTTTGCAAAGTCTTCAATGAGACTGCTGAAATAACATCATAAGAATTTTGCTTATCTAACATTTAAACTTTATATAAAATAGCAATAAAAATAGAAACTCATAGAAGTAAGAACTTCCACATTGTTCAGTGGTCTTTTCTGAGACGGTTAATCATAGTTCCTTTTATTGACTTTGAGGAAATGAGGTTCGGTTGGTTGTGTATAGAAACCTGTGAATGGCAGTGAATTTATCACATTACCTCATCAGAATAGGGAATTACATGCTGGAGCTGGGGATACTGTACTAAAGAACTCTGATCTGATTTGGTTAATTCTGACACACAAGAAAAGCCAGCAGACTGGCTTGCTTATGTGTATGCTAATCTAATGTAGAACGATATAGAAAGACTGCCATTCCACGAATTGAAACATTCCTTACTGATTTTCTTTAAGTCTGGAACGAAGAACATTTACACGTTTAAACAGACAACTAAACGATGTTACGAAAGTAACAGAAGAATTTTTCTGTCGGTTTAGAAAACCAAAATGTTATCAATGTTGCAATGATCAATTTCACTGACATTCGCAAAAATTGCGATATCATTCAGGATAACATTCAGATACAACCTATGATAAAATTTCAAGAAAGAAATTGTTGTCCGTGAAATGTGAATTTATTTTAGCTGGGAGAAACAGTTAAATGTTACCTATGTAGTGTGGTCTTGAGCAGTCTTGATGTCATTTAAGTATTTTCGTATTTTTGATTAGTATATTAAGATTTAGTGTAAATATGAATATTTTGAGAATTCTTCGCGTTTCAAGATTTTATATTGAGCTAAAGACTTGTTCAAACCAGTCAATCTGCGGCCACAGTCTGGATCTGCTTCTGGTTTCAAACATGCCAGTCTGTCCAGAAGAAGGATAGATCATAGATGTCCTTATTGACTTTGAGAAAATGGGAGCTTGCAATGTGTATTGGGACCAGTGAATGGCAGTCAGTTGATCAAATTAGGTTGTTAGAATTTGGAAATGCCACAAAGAATGGTCGCGACTGAGTAAAAGGTTGTAATCTGATTTGAAGTCCAGAAGATGTAAAGGAATATTGAAGGACTGACATATTTGAGTGTATGCTAATCTAATAAACAACGACCTTTTTGCCTTGCTGTAAACTTTGAAGTTGAGACCAGCTTTCACCGTTCTCGACATTCTTCACAGAAAGAATAAATATTAACATTTTCGACCTACTAATGAATTCAGATCGAGCTTTTGTTTTCGTGTGTTGTTCTGAAAAACTAATGTGTCCATAAAACATCTTTGCACTGTCTTTACGAATAATAATGGATAAAATAGGGTCCTTTTGCTAGTTATGTTAACTTGCTTTCTTTTTGTGTGTATAGTTGGAAGTGTGACATGTTATTGATAAAAAGTTGTCCCGGATGTGTCTTGTAAAAACAAAGATAATTATCCCTTTGTCTTTAAGATACAGTGACCAGAAACACTATGAGTTAGACAGAGATATGCTATCAGTATAACAAATAGTTTCATGGTAAACAAATTTCAAACAAACGAAATAGATTGCCACAGTAAGAATTGTTATTAAAGCGTCATTGAAATTCAACCTCTAGTTATATATTGCACCAGACTTTCTTGTGTTAATCTTTATTTTACCAGACATGTTGTGGAGTGAAACTGGAAATCACAGTTCTCCTTATTGACTTTGAGGAAATGGAGTTTGGCTGTGTGTATTGAGACCTATGAATGGCAGTCAGTTTATTCAATTAGATTGTTAGGAGGGACCAGTGACACCTAGAATGGTAGTTCCTGAGTAAAATACTGTAATCTTATTTCAGTTTCCAGCAGTGAGCAGTAAGGGAGTAGTGAACTCTTACACTTACATGAACATGTAAAGAAAATTCAACTTCGCAAATTTGGGAAAGATGGATTTTCCTTCAAAAGGAAGTGTTAACACATCACATCTTCGAGTAATCATACACGAATTATATCTTTACGAATATGTATGCACTTTTATGATGTTACCTTTATGATGTTACCTTGCTTCTATTCTGCCAAATGTTTTCTGTGTTATCACCTCTATTCAGAAATATCCGCCTCCAATGTACAAACTGGATGCATTAGGCAACAGAAAAAGATTCGAACTACATGTTCAGTAAAGTCAGTTTGAAAAGCCTGAGAAGAGAAATTTTTTCTCTAGCGAAAGGAATTAAACTACATTGCATTGCATTTGGTCTGTTTCAAGAGAAAGATTCTTCCAAGCGAAAGGATTTTCTTGCAATTTTGGCCTTTCTTTTCACATAGACTTTACTGTAAATATAAAATAACACCGAATAAGGTATCCTGCGTACGTATGATAGTTTGACAAATTAGATATGCTGCTGGAGTTCTCCCTGGCAATGTGGCCCAATTATAAAAGGATAAATTTGCTATTGAGCGAAACCATGCGGCTGTCCCTGATGAATGTTGTAAAAACAATGATAACATCCTCGTGCTCTACCTCTTGCATTACGATGACACGAAACAATGTCTGTTGATTGTAGGAAATAGGTTATCAGTGGAAATAAATTTACCATCAAGGACATTGCTTGGTTTGACATCAATTTCTATGGAAACAGAAGCATACCATTTGTTTCCATTCACACTGACGACATTTAACATGGAAACAAAACAGGTACCATGCAAGTCTTCAGAATAAAATAAATGGCGCAGAAATCCGATTTATGGCATAGATCTATGTGTTTCTGTTTTCTTTTCTTACTGGTCTGTTCCTTAACTTTATGATTCTGAAACCTCTGACGTGCTTTTTTGCAATCCGTTTTTCATTCAACACGATTGACCTGCCTCACCATTCATGCAATAAGGGTCAGGACACACGTGTAGCTATGATACTTCTTCAAGCTCGAGCAATAGGGAGCAGGTAGACAATAGATGGGCTCGAAATTAACAGCGCGTTTTCATGACCCCCTAACGCTCGTCCACTTCTTCCGCATGGGGCTCAACAGCTTAACATTACAACGTTAGGGTTGGTGCCTTAAGGACGGTGCGCTAGGGTTTACGAAAATGCGCTCTAGGTCTTATTCATTGTGCCACCGTTGACCAAAATAAAATTTGAAGTCCTTCATCGTTGGTGCATTGTTTTCTGTATGAGTTCAGATATACATCGTAAAGGGAATTAGCTCTGCCTTTACATTTACAAATTTCTTGCCGATGTCCATGTAAGTAAGTTCATGGAAATACATGTCTTTGTTGGCAGGAAAGTGTCTGCAATGAAATAGTCTTAAAAACAAAGGTAGCACCAAATACATTATATATTTATTGACAATACCAATTTGTACAGGAGAAAGCAGAGTCAATGCTCTCTTTTTTTTCAGTAAAAACCAGATCGGAAGAATAGATCATTTCTTCTATTATGTCTTATCTCTCTCGCACAGGTGGTGGACAAACAGCGTGTTCTCTACTAACATAGGATCCCAAAGCCCATTGTGAATCTGCACTGTGTATCTCCCCATTCTTCTGAGTCCTGTATCATCTGTGTTAGAAACAGATTAGTACCAGAGGAATTTGTTTGATAGATGACACCATTGTATGGGAAACTTTTCAATTGTTATTGGATAGAATCTACAGTGTTTGTTATTAATGTGAAATATTTTCATATTATAACGTTTAATGTTTTGTTAGAAAGAAATATATTCTATTTTGGTTTTGGTATTTGTCGGTTAGTCTCAGAAGCATGTAACATTAATGCGTCAGTTTTTATTTTTTAGTAAGTAATTGCATTATTCACACACACTTTCAACAGATTCCTGACGTTGGCTGATCAAATGATACACCTATTTGGTGGATGCATTGTGCAAAGTTTGTAGACTAAGGTTTCAAAAATAGAAATAGTGAGTTGTGTTGATTTCCGAATTTCCTCTTGATTGTTGCTGGGGGCCTCCTGATTGTACTACTTCCATTGACCTGCAGGAAATAGGGTTTGGCAGTGTGTACAGAAATCCGTGAATTGCAGAAAATTTATCACGTTACCAAATCGGAATCGGGAATTACATTTATGGTCAGTCTTTGAAGATAGGAACAATGTCCTGAGACAGGTGTATTCTTCAGTAAAATGTGTTTTGATATGTGTAGATCTAACAAAAGCAATGTAGACTAAGTTAGTGAAATTCGAGAATGTTGTAATACTTTTCATTTTTGGTGTACAACATAACAGAAAAGAAGTCAACGCAGGGCAGCTCGAGATATAAGAAGAGATGTTTATAAATAAAATATGCATCCTTGTTGGAACTGAAGTCAAGTTGGCCTGCTTTCTCTTGTCTTATTTGCTTTTTACAACTTTAAAATGAGTTTCACGTCATCATAATGAATTACAGGTAGAACGAACGAATTTTGGGTATTCCTAGAACTGTATTGTTCCTGCCTGCATCACTGAAACTGAAAATACGCAGTATTTTCCCCTCTATTTCACTTACTATTGACGTGAAGTTAAACACTTAATGGTGTATTTTTCTGAATGATTAACCGTATTTGGAAATGGATTGTACGGGACTTTATTGCAACAGACGGGCAAATCCAGCGGAAAATAAACTGTTTTGTCAGACTGCACCGATTGACTTATTGGATCTCTTTCCTTTTTTATCGTTATTTGCTTTCGAACTGAATCAAAATACCAATTTTTCAAGGTAGGGTAAATTAAGTCACTGATTCAATTTTTTCGTTTTAAGTTAGGAAATGAATGAAATAAAGTTAATTGACTCATTTGTCATGTTTGAAAATTTCCCATATAAAGATGATTTGTTTATGGACCATTAAACTTACTCAAGATAGGCAAGATAGGCTTAACAATTTTAATGTACAAAGGATGGCTCGAACTTGCGGTTTACTTGCCGTAAATTTCAATGAGAGTGTGCGATAGCAATCTGCTTGTCACCCGTTCTTCTCTTCTTGTTTGGTGACACAATACTCTTAAAAAAGTAAATTTTAGTTCAAATCTGGTTCTATTTTACTCATGTCTATCAGTTTTTTCGAGAAAGCCCCAAGATAACGATAATCTTCAACGTGCCCGAAACAAACAAAAGAATCCCAAACAAAGTATTTCTCGAAAATATTGCAATGTTTATTTCAGAATATACCGCCACAATTGTTTGTCCGCTATAGTGACACATGATAGGTTTCCGCAGGGTATACTTACTAAATGTTCTTTATATTGATGAACTGCCAGAAATACTATTGTTGTGTCATAACACTACGGGGATTTTTCCTGAAGATGATCTGAACACTGTCATATCTCTTGCTGGCCTGACAGAAAAAGGAAGTACAATGTGATTTACTTGTTATCTCCTAAGTGGTTACCACAATCTCGGGCTTATTTTCATGGATCTTTGTTGTAAATGTCTTTCCACTTCATGTACCGAACCGCCTATCATCTTTCATAAATGCGAAGAAAAACCAAGGTTTGAAAAAGCTGCCCTGCATGGCAACAACTGTGAGTATGTATTTATAGCTAACAATAGGATTCTGTGTTACACGCTGTTTAAGTCGAATCTTAAAGCATTCGAGCTTACTAAATTTATACAAAATTTTACCATTCCCCCACTCCCCTTGGAGGAGGTGGGGGCAGGGGGGGGGGGGCAAGGGGAAAGCGGGAAAGGGCAATGGTAGTAAGGTGTCCTAGCCCAGCCTCTTTTACACTTTACTCTCTGTCTTAGTTGCACCTGTACGGTCACACACTCTGTGCATAGGTCTTCTTGTTTATCTTCCACTGACTTAGTCCACATGCTTCACTTACACCTTGCATGACATGGTTCAAATTGATGCCATCTTATCTGTATTGAGACAAATGCAATGAGATTTTGTAGAAATTTTAATACTAACAGACTGGTAAGGAAGTAAGTCCGAAATTGGCACCCGAAGCAAGGGGTGCCAATTCTGGACTTGCTGATGTAACCAGTCTGTAAGGGTTTTATCCTATAATATGTTATTTACTTTTCACATTTTTCCGGATTTACTTTTTGATGCAGTATTTCTTCTTACTTTCAATTTTATCGTAAACCCAGGCATGTGACATATCAAATGAAAGGTCTTACTGTGTAGATTATGAATATCAATGAATTTTTAAAAAATTGCTGAATTTGACAATTTTGACTATTTTTCTAAATTTTCAAGATTTATGGTACATGTATTTTAATTCTTAACGAACACAAAAAATACTTTGTAACATAACTTTATTTGAATAATTTGATAAATAGACAACAATATTATGAACAAGTAAGTTATATGTTACTGTTTTAACAAAAGTAAATAATTCTTAATAGGATAACAATTTTTTTTTTATATATGAATACTGTGTAACATTATTAGACTTGGTCTTGGTCAGTGATATCAAAATTGGGTTGCTGCTTGGGTACTGCATCTTCATTGGGAATTGCAACAATTTGTTGCTTTGCTGGTGGTGGATTGATGTTGTTGATCTGGTCATTGGCTGGTGCTATGGAAATGGTAGCAGTGGCTTGTCATTTACGATTTTTATTCTCAGCAACGGTTTTTTTTTGGGATCAAGTAGCATTTTTCCTAGGTCTTGTCCCATTTCCTATTTCTCATTATCACTGACTTTCTGGTATATTTCCAGACTTGAGGAAGATTTGTGGCCACTAATGCTCATTATCTTCTTGTTGGAGTGGCCAGCATGACCAAGATTAGTGATGGCAGTACCTCTGAGGGAATGATTAGTGTAATGTTCAGCAATGCCACATGCCTTCACCAGATCTGACACATATTTGTGTTCAAAGAAAATGTGTGACACCTACCCCCAAATTAATGAAAATAACTGGAGTCAATGATTAAAGTAGTTAGTTTAGATTTGATCACACAATACAACAAGAATGCCTTCCAATCAAAGGCCAAACCACCCGCTTTGCAAATAGTAATTAAAATGCAAATAGTAACTAAAATGTAAATAGTAACTAAAATGCAAATAGTTATTAAAACATGAAAAAATTACAAAAATCTAGAAATTTGACCTTCAAATGAC
>JBCAUI010272301.1:0-15897 GCA_038406195.1 Haplosyllis anthogorgicola
AAACAAAAAATGTTATGTTCAGTTACTTGGCACTGAAAAGATTTACACGCCAGTGCTCTTCGTTAATTTGTTGTCATCGCATGCAGCTACTTTTTATTTAATATTGTTTTCCACGAACGTTTCATTCACTGTTAAATTTGTTAATTTAAATAGAATATATTTTAAAAGAACAATATCTCAACTAAAAAGCATAACCAAGTAGACCTATGAAACAAGAGCTTAGAGGAGTTGATTAACTTAGTGTGTTACTAATATTCTATTCATGCATATTAGAAAAGATTATGTAACAGATTTTAGGTCAGAAGAAAGAAAGAAAGAAAGAAAGAAAGAAAGAAAGAAAGAAAGAAAGAAAGAAAGAAAGAAGCAAATCATTCACGTGCACAACCTAACTAAGAAACGTAAAAGATTTTGAGCCATGCCGAAATTAATTCAACAGCTTGAGAAGAATTGGAGTACTATCAGAACTTAATGTCTACATTTTATATACAAATATTCTGTATATTATCTCGAGATAATAGCCATTTTATCCCTATTAACACCAAAAATAACCGTCAACCATTAAAGTATAAAATGAGCGGTGCAGAAACGTAATCAGAGGATACAGAAATGAAGAGAGGTAGGTGTCCCTTAACCTCATTAAAATGTGTACACTTAAAACTACGCACTGTACACTTTATACCGACTCACTTTTCTGCTGAGTCTCCCCTTTCCTCTGATCTTTCCAATTCTGCTTCCAACATCAATAATTTACGCGCTACCTGTTTGTTGTAAAATATAAACGAATGTGCATGCATTACCATTGTCTTTTACTTTATACCGCTTTCGCCATTTGGCACCAGTGAGAATCCCACCTCCGAGCTAAGACATTGGGGTACATGAAGACCATGTTTAGCCACATTTTAAAAACCCTGAGTTGCACGTCAACGTGTAACATTCCAATGTCATAACTAAGAAAATGGGTATTCCCCGGTACTGAAGCACTGCGAGTGCTTCACGAGTTTGATGGGTGCATTAAAAATACTCACGCCTCAGCTCCCTCAAGACGGGCTTCAGCCCTCTCCAAGTCTACCTCTGTAACAGCCAGCTTACGGGCCGCCTACACCAAGAGAAAGTCATGTACAATTAATGTCGCAACCACATTCAACAAGTGTTTCATTTGGTATCTATGAGGTATTCGGACGATGTTATTAAAACTTTTTCTTTACAATTCACTTTTTAGTTTACATTACCTTCGTACAATTACAAATCTTTAATCAAGTATATGAAGAATCATTTGTATTAATTGCAATTTGTTAGGTGATATTTGGTCATGCAAATGTAAATTTCTTCTCTGATTACCCAATAAATACATTAGTGTAACACTGAAAAATATTATTACATGTATAAACTGCGACATTACTTTATCGGGAAAAAATGACCCAGAAATTGCTTTCTACTGTACATGTGTTTACATGGCTTTATCGTGTTGTATAATTCTCTTCATTTCACGGATATATACGCATTAATTCAACAGTTCAACTTATGGTTTCCACCAGTACAGGCCTCTGCAACATTTGTTTTGCCTTTTTAATTAATTTTCTTACCAAACTGCACTTGTTTTGCATTAAGGTAACTAAATTTTGGTTAATATGTTGGACCAAAAAGTTCAGAATCAATCAATTGATCTTATCCGGTAGAGTTGCGCGAGTAGAAACCAGGTTGAAACGTGAACCCAACCTCACATGGCACATCATTAACACACCTCAGTTGGACTAGATAATCAGAGGAAAACAAAACGATACAAATGGGACACTTGTTGAGTGATTTTAGTTTTCAACAAAGGTAAAAATACAATCATTTTAGAAGTTAGTATGTTGTGTTGATTGGCATGCCAACGATTCACGGGCATCTCTCAACCAAAATGTCAACTGTTTACACACGATGCATCTGTAAATAAAATGTAAAAGTTAGTACATAGTGGCCACCATTCATAACATGATGAATGAATATGAACCTTGTGCTTTTTTTTCAAAAGTAAAACGCAGTTCATAAGCAAACTGAAGTGAAAAAAAACCTACATTATCTTGTGTAACTTGTTGCAAATTTCAAAAGATATGATTTGTCAAGGGTCCTTTCGTTTAGTTTCTCGTACTTAAATATTGCCATGACGCAGTCAAGTCATATCGTAAACCATGGAAATAAAGTGCAAGTCTTATTTACTTAGAGCAATATATCCGAAGTTAGCGTCACAATGACGTTTAATAGGTCTTCTAGGATGTAGATAAGAAACCAGGTAAAAGAGTAGGACACAGATACGTGTTATGTCTATGTCAGTGTCTCGAGAGTTGCACACTGAACATTGCGAAATCGTCGAAATAATGCCTCAAATGGGCACAAGTGTTTGGAATTTTCAGACATTTACAGTCTCCAAATGGATAGGCGATTGATTTACACAATATTTTGGCAAATATTTGCACCTAATGGCAAAATAAAGTTACCATAAACATGTTGGGTCTATCATTCAAAGTAGAAACAGGCAAACTGGTGTTTAATTATATTACCCATTATAAATGAATATGCATCCTTGCCCCAGTGTACCACAGCCAACTGATAATATGTTTTGGAAATCAAGCAGAAAATGCGGTCATAATTCAACCACAAATTTTACAGTATACAAGACTGACTTTCAATAGGTCTGCATGAGGTTTCCCAAAGTCATTTGCATAGTTTCTCTGTATATATTCACGACTGGGGTGTAAGTGGTTTCCCGTCAAGTGTACTACACAAAATGTCACTAAGTTAACCACTGGTCACTATCATTTGCACTAAACATAATTATACAGTTGACATACCAGGGACATCGTCGCTATCGAATCTAATGCCTGACACGCCCACTCACCCGTACCACGTTAGAATAACAAAACGAGTCTTGTCGGAATAACATTGATAGAATTGTTCCTAGAATATGGACAAAATATGGATGCAATGCTAGGAATCATGGCCAAGTAGGCTGGAATGCTGCCAAAGGTAGATGCGGAATACTTTGTCATATGCATGTCTGATTTGCAATGGTACGCAATAATGAGGTGTAAGTAAATTATCACCTCGGGGTCAATTCACCATTTCGGCCATCGGGCATCTTTTCTCATTCGCTTCTATGTAAGGCGGGATGTATATGTAATCAGGTTGAAATTTGCAACAAACAGTACAAATGATACACAGATACATGGACCAATGCGTCGAATTTTTCATTATCAAATCTATCTTTAGTTTTTAGTTTCTCCAATTTATCGAAGTACCATTGCCTGACATTGGAGCTGACTGATCAGACCAAGGGCGCATCTGTGTGTCTTACAGTTGAACTAACTGGAGTAAAAACATATGTATTCAACACATTAAAAAATTCATACACAAACACATCAAGAAAACAAAAATTTCTACACACTTCAGAAAGTCAAAACCTGAAATTTAAGTAGACATGAGCATGCATTAAATATGTATTTAGGACCGGGGATGAGATGACTGTGTGCATGAGATCTCCCACTACTGATCTACCCAAGGATTTCAACGTCGTCTCGGGCATTTTGGTTGCCCCCATTAATACAGGTGTGTACTACACTGTGAGAAATGTATTTTGGCCTAAACTTGACAAAATTTTACAACAGTATTCGTGTTTATGACCAGGACATCAGATAAAACTGAATGATGATTGTAAATGTCGTTCCGCCAAACATGTGTAAATATCACTATCATTTTAACGAGGCATATTGTGACCATGTAAGGGCACATATTCAAGTGCGAATACACTGGTACCAAAAAACATGGTAATCTATACTTGTGGTAAAAACATTTTGTACGGAATCGCGACTTTTTGAAAGAAAGGCATCCGTAATTCAATGATGACCAGTGGCGAACGCATATATTATGTTCTGAATACGGAAAAGATTTCGAACAGGGGCTGCTGCTCTTATTTTCACACTGTACTGCTTGATACGAAAGTAATTATGAAGCGTTTTTGGTAGCACAGTAGTGTAAGTGATATTAGTTTGTTTAAAGAAATAAAAATAGACACACCGGCATGCAAATATCATTTTTCACGTATCAACATGTTCGGTCACACTGGTCACAATCGACCACATCAACGACATGCTAGCTAGCACACGGTCTCAACTAGCGCACTCACAAATGTAGCAGTCCAGCATACAACACAATCAGATACAACTCTCACTGTGTGTACTGACAGTGTTTTGTTTTGTTTTTATTTGGTGGTAGAAATGGTGATGGTGGTGGTGAGACTTGCTTTTATTTTCAAACTGCTTTTTTGGATTTGTAAGTTTCAATTCTCCAGAAACACAACTAAAACACAGTAATGCTAGTTTATTAGCCTATGAAAGAAGCAGTCTGATTATTATTTTGTTCTCGTCATGCAGTCACCTCTTCATATTTGCGGTCTGCCTCTTCCCCTAGCATAATGGTCTCCTCAAGCTCTTTTTCCAAAAGTTGGATTCGCTCATCGTCATTGATCTGTCGGTTCTCCAGAACTTTCCGTCCTCTGATATTTAGGACAAGATCACATTGAAATAAGTATTTATTGTATGTATGGCAAAATAATTAAAGGAAAAAAGTGGCTGTCGAACCATGTTGAAAATCTTCTGTAATAAGATAAAGGCTCCGCTAGACTTTTCCCAAAATAATTGTGTGGACAGATCCTAGGACTGGTGACCTTTTAGTAGAAAAAGACAGAAAAAGCTGAAAGGAAGGTACAAGAATAGGCAGTTACAGAAGAAATTTTGGTACTTTTGGCAGCAGCCCTACTGACGAATGAGAGAGCACAATTAGCTATTGTTTCGTTTTCCATTTTGAACCGATTTTACTCAGGCTGGCTTGCAGATCAGCCGCATACGAAAATCAGAAATCATATAAAAATAATTACTGCGGGCAGACCCTGGATGCTGAGAAGTGGTCAGACAAACGCAGCAGCAGCTCGAGTTTCTAAGCTAAAGAGTTCTATACAAATCATGGTGTGTGAGTCTTATTAAGGTTTTAGTACGGGGACAACCAAAAGTCTGGAGGTGTATTCCAACATGCAGCAAAACACTGGTCAACTCCCAACTCATGCAAATCACCTCATCGTATTTGCGATCAGCATCTTCGGCAATGTATTTGGCTTCCTTAAGCTGCTGTTCTAATGTGTCTATCCTCTCATCGTCCGCAAGGCTGCGGCTTTCAAGTGCCTTACGACCTCTGTTAGAGAGACACACATTCATATTGCTTATCTTGGTTTCTTTTCGTCTTTTTTTTTTCGTATTACGAACTGAACACCCGTAATGATTGCACAGAAGGACATGACTGAATCCCCAAAGACAACTTTGCGCTGCAGGTAAGTGCTTTGTGTGGATTCTCCCACCAACTTGTAGTATATGCAGTGTGTGACAGATTGGCAAACCCAAAAAATGAAAACTAATAAACCAAAAAGGAAAATTTTGGCAACTAATGTTTTGAAGTGTATATATTCGCGGTAGCTGGAATATTTCTAGTGAAGGTCATGAGCCACTAGGGGAAAAAGCTGGAAAAGTCAAGGAGTTATTTGTGGGAAAATCTTTGTGTGGTATTATATGGTTTTGTACCTGCAAGAAAAACGTCTGATTAATCTTCATCGACATTTTAATCAATTCGTCGAGACAAAACGTCAATGCAAGAACGAGGCAAAACCTTGTCCCCCAAAAAAGTGTTAGCTTGTGTTTTACGTCTTCCTGAAGGTATTTTCGTACTGATTTCTACGTTGTTTCAAGGATGTTTTTGTTCTTATGTAACCAAAGATGTTGACGAGACTTTGCGAATAACATTGTTGGTGAATGTCGGTACATGGGTGCATGGTTTCTGACGCATACCCTCAGGAAGAGATGTGGTGGTATTAGATGCTTTCCCTGGAAAGAAAACGTACCTCCTCATATTTTCTCTCAGATTCATTAGCAGACTCGGTGGCATCTTTAAGCATCTGTTCTAGCATTTCTATTTTATCATCATCTAGGTTTGTTCGGTTTTCTAGCGCCCTTCGCCCTCTGTAGAATGGAAAATAACGGCACGCATAACCACACAAGCACATGCCACAGTCAAGGCTAGTTTGATCACCTGCAAACCTGTTCACCAAGGATGGCATGAGGTGGGGCGCGTTCTGAGTGCAGCACAGTCACCGTTTCTCCGTCACCAAAGCAGAGGGGAAAAGGAAGCCCATCAGATCAGTAGGGATTCTAGCCTTGGCTTTTTTCGTTGGGATTAGTGTGTTTGGTCTTACAGTGTAACATACCTCTTCATACATTTGTTCTCGCTCTTCTGCGATGTATTTTGCCTGTTTAAGTTGGTCTTCCATGAGCGCAATTCGATCATCGTCAATCATCGTTCGGTTTTCCAGCGCCCTACGCGCTCTATTTGAAACACCATGCAAGAAAGACCATTGTTAGTATTTTGGGGGTAAAATAAGCAAAGCCATCAGTGGTGAGGCCCTCTTTAAATGTATTACACGTAGCAGTAGTTAACATGTAGTGCTGTTGAAACTAAAGCAAATTGGAAACAAATTTTTGGGATTTTTTAAGAAACATATCCTGTACAAGTATCTACTTAGACCAAAGTAATTTACTAAACAATTTTTGAAGATACGTTCAGACCTAAAGATGAAGTTGAGGTTAGACTGAGGGCTTTTGAGCAACACAAAACCATGCATGAGTAAAACATTTGTAAAATATAAAACAAATAATTCACACCATGCCTTAGTCTTTTTGAGGATTCATAAAGTTTTGCATATTCCTAAAACACATAACATTACAAACTATTGAAAAAAAAACAACAACATGTATTTACACAAAAGTTTGGAGGGTCTGAATAAAGCTAAAAACAATGGGTCGGGATGGGGTCTAATAAGAGATCACTACCAATATTGTAAACTATTGTTCATCACTTGAATGATTTTTGTGATTGACTTATTTTGTCTTCTTGTGGTTTTTTTTCCCTAGCTACGTATCAGTTTCGTCTTCGTAAATGACCTTGTTGTTTTTTAGTAAGTAGTGTTAACAAAAATGCACACAGTAGTAACAACCTTGCTTTTGTTAAATGACTCCATCTTTCTTTCCCACATTGTGACTTGCGTCAGATTTTTTGGATTAAAGCAAGACTGTTTGCAACTAATATCTAAAATTTGCCAAAATAGCATGCAAGGTCTGTACCAACAATTAGCTGCCTTCAAATACATCGGCAACATAAGAAGCAAGGCCTTGCCCCAGTTCCTTTCAGTTTCCGTACATTGGTGGTCTTTATATTTTGTACTTTCATTTCGAAATGGAACGCATCTTTTTCTTCCAAAGAAGGAGGATTGGGGATTAAAGACTAAAAGAATAGGATCCTAGGTGCATCTGCCACACTACCTGCTATTTTGCCAAGCTATGTATGTCAACAGTTTAAGACTGTATCAATTTTATTGACATCCTTGTAACTTAAAAAAAAAAGAAATATATGTAAAAAGAACTATTTGAAAGTGATAAATCTACCATTACAAATGTCTATTGCGAAGTTCAGCATACACGTAGTCACTGCATTATGAATACCATAATAATTTTTTTACGATACAATTAATTATGTCTATTGCTGTAGATTTCTTCTTTTTCAATCCACTTCTTCCATGATTAAACATTAAATGTACATGTACATAGATTCTTGTCGCGACAGAACATTTGGAACATTTGAAATTAGCAAATATTTGGATACATGCATGTTTTCACATGTTTCAATTGAGTCAATGTTAAAACTGCAAAGTAACCCAATGAGAACCTTTGATCAAATAATTGTCTTTTACTTCTGTCCTTAAATTAGCAATTATTATTGACATTTAAGCTCTTTTTCTTCGCGTGAAAATTGACCGGACGGAACATGCTGAATATCATTACTGTGTACATCAAAGAATCTAAGTCGCTTCTAGACAAGTTCATGTTTTACATCTCACCGTACACTCCAACCCAAGTAGTGAGAAGTGCGACGTGAATGCTTGATCAGTGGAATGCTATGTCAATATTTCGATTCAGATACAAGTTGAACCGAAGAAAATCTGTCTTCAAGGGAACTAGCATGCTTTTTTTCCTCCACAGTAAAAAGTTTTATTAAGGCTACAAAATCATGATAAATTTTGACCTGAAAGTTGTTGTAAACGTTTTATCGCATTGTGAGGTTCGGTCAGGAAATAACATCAATATCAGTCAGTGCTTGGCAATTGCTACAATCAACGAAGGACTTTGAACTGGATGAGTGCTCCAAGGATACGCTTTTCTTAACCTGATAAACTGAATTTTCATATAAAGCATTGCCAACAACTTTCAGGGATTGGACACTTAACCAATAGTCGCTTAATTTATCTGGTCAATCCCGTGTGTTTTTGGGGGTTTTTTTTGTTTATTATTACATTTTCTGTTCTCTATCAGTCACTCTTCCCACTAAAGGTTCACCAATTTCCCACAAACAGATCATTTTTAAAAAAGATACAAAGTGTTCCATCACGTTTGTAGAATTACACTTGACACTTTGCGGTCCTCCCATTTTTGGTGTTTAAGTATATTAATGTGTGTATGTGATTGTGAGGTGTCTCATCTGTAAATGGGTCATGCATGACTGATGTTTCACCCCGTTTTCCTTTAAGTTGTATTCCCACAAGATCCCTTATGTGGAAAGTGCTATTTGAGAGTTTGTCTTTAGACTGCTTTCCATGGGATGCCATACATTCCTTATTGATCGCCGATGCTCATCAATTGATATGTTAACAAAGCATGTATGCAAATTGCTAAAAAAAAATGTTCCAAACATTCTTGAGAATGTTTTATTTGTGTTCTAAATAAAAAAAATATACAGACCTCTCGCTCTCATCTGCTGCTTTTGATGCCTCTTCCAATTTGGAGGATGCCTCTTGTAGACGGGTTTCTGTTTGATCGAAGTCTTCTTCTAATAGACGGATTCTCCTCGTCAATGCTTGTACCTCACCCTCAGCCTAAAGTGAACAAATAATTGTGTAATACTACATTCAACAGAAATAATTACGCTTTCCTCACCAAAGGCGAACGCTATGCGCAAAATGTTGGTCATTCTATATATAATTCAAAACATGATAATGACATTGTTTACTTACGATGTAGATGCTGCAATTCATTTTCTAATTAAGGTTCTTAATTTAATGAAAGGTATGCGAGGATTACGAATTTATGAGCAAGATGTTTCCACTTTATGAACAAATATGATAGAACATTTGGGCATGCAGGGTGTTTTTAAAATTTCACTTCAAGCCACCATGCTCTGTATTTATCATACGTTTAAAGCAACGTATTTATAGCACTACAGGCCGCGAAATGGGATTATCTGAAAATAAATAAATTACTAGGCTATTAGGCATCAATGAGTCAGCGCAGACTTTTTGTCTACATTCTACACTTCTTCGTTTCAGGGCCTTGGGTAACAGGTTCAATGAAGTTGAAAGGCTTTTTTTATTTAATTGTTTGGATTACATTTCCCGCCACACTTTGAAATCGGGATTTCAAAAAAAAAAAAAACTCATGGCAGATGAAACATATTATGCATGGCAAAATACAGTAGTCCTGAAGCTGTCTGTTGGAAGTCGATCAAGAAAAATATTTATTTTATTTATTTTTATTAACAGTTTGGCTTTTTTGAGACCAAGTTCAATTTTTTTTTTTTTTTTTCCGGTCGCCACACTTTGAAAATCCTGTCAGTGCAATGTAATCCAAATGATTAAATAAAAAAAGCCAAACACAAAATTGAAAACAGACAAAACGTTTCCAGCAGTTATACTCATGTTGATTTCTCTATCTTTTCTGTACTAATACTCGCAACAGCCTGTGGCAAATAACAGCACATTTCAACTGAGTGGGCGTTTTAAAAATTGCTATTTTACCTGAATACATCTGATTTTATGGTTTGTGAAGGCAAATAACGAGACAAGAAATAAGGTCATATGCTAATTACTAACAAGCTTGTGCACAAAAAAATTGTTTCGTAACGGCGTTTGACAATTTTCCCACACTAATAAACTTTGAGGTATCGGACACTAGCTCTAAAAACGTATGACACACTTCTCTCCTTCACAAAAGCGGTCTGTGGTCTTTAGATTTTTTGAATTAATAATGAGACTGGTTTGAGGTGAAACTCTACTGCTAAGGGCGAATCTCTGATCATTCTGGAGTCAGTGGGGACAACAAGTAGGACCTACATGATTATATGTTTCAGTATCTATAGGCTATTTACAAACAATTGATCTGTTTGTGACAAGAGTATCCTGTTCCTTTCGCCTCACTGGTCCTCGTATACCATCTAAATGCTTAAGCCATTAAATTTGACAGAATTGTGAAATTTGAATTGCCATTTCGAAATCTGGACCAGATTTAGACTACCAAGATCTACACTGGACGGGGTATGCGGAGGTCGGCCTTTTGGCAACTCGGCCTAGCGGAAGGGACACTCGTCCTCATACGAAGGGACACTCGGCCTCGGGAGTTTTTAACCAGTTTAAGTGCAATTTATGATCGCAAATAAGACCAACACTTCAGATATTATGTTTAATATCTGATTTCATTGAATGTTCACACAATTTTACAAAAGTCACATCGAAATTATGAAATACATCAATTCGAAGTTGGTGCTAAACACGTAGTGGCACATAATGGGTGTGAATAGGATGTGTCCTGTAGCAGGTTCACTTATCGTTTTATCATTGCATTATACCTTAGACAAAACATACCCATTGGCATACCCAGTGGCTCACCCTTGTGTTTTTGGAACCCGAGCAAGGCAGCTTGGCTGCTTAATAAAGTTAAAAAATTAAAACAATTCTTTGTCTCATTTCAACATCGAGAACTATTACATCTCCAAAGGTGTGAGATGTCAAAAATAATTTGTGAAAACAAAACAACATGGAATAATTCTATAAAAATGAAATAATAAATCAAATACCTTACAAAAATAATAGATAAAATACATTACAAAAATAATAGAATTTTTAAGGGAAATTTCCGAGGGCGAGTATCCCTTCCGCGAGACCGAATGTCCCTAGGCCGAGCTGCCAAAAGGCCGAGCTCCGCGGTGAGCCACTGGACAAGGGTCTGGCCAACATGTGCTTCCCCAGGAATTTTGGTACCCCCCCCCCCCCCACCGGTTCTAACGATACCACACAATTGGCATTTTCGCTATCATGTACGCTTTGTGTAATAAATTGCTTCACCAAAATCCCCGAGTTTATACCGTGACAAGCCCTTAATTACTCGAATATAACCTGAAACAAATAGATTGCAAAAATGTGGTGACACATACTTCATTTCTCTTGGATTTTTCATCTTCTAATTCAGCACACTTTTCGTCATGCAAATCCTTGTACTTTTCTAATTCTTCCCTAAGATGTTGCATTTTATTTTTTAAAGAAGTGAGGACGTTTGCGCCCGTTGTCGACATGTTCGCAGCTTAAAAATTCCCCCAAATATCCAAAAATCTGCAAAGATGGCTGCTCCAAGAGGCTTCAGAACCGACTCACTGTCACCCGCCACCTAATATTCCTCCGCAGTGATAACAATTTTACTGATTTTGAACAATCTATCAACTTAATTTATCCTAATAGAACTGCAATACTTGAATTTGAATTCATTTACCAGTTTCATATAATCAAATAGCAATTAAAGCAGTATCTCTCTTTAAATTTACAAGTAATTTTTTCCGGAAATAGGAAGCCGCAAAATGTGAAAAAGTGTCTGCTGCGGCAATAAAAAATAGTGCAAAAGGATATCCCCAAATGATTGTGTAGTTCTGGAATTTATCACTACAACTATGTGACATCTAGATTGTTAATATATGCCGTGCCTTTTGTCGTGCATAGTCCCTGTATTTATTGCCAAATTACAGTTTTGTTGCGACAAAACTTTACAACCCGTTTATTCCAGGGACATAGAGTAAGCTTTTATGTCATCACACCTTATCCAGAAATGTCACCATTTGTCAGTAGATTATTTTGTGACAAATACTTGAAAATCAACAATTTAAACGTTTAAATACTCAAAAAATAAATCAATAAATCAAGAGGTATTATTTTTCATACTTTTCTCGTGTTCGAATTGGATATGTGACTGTTGAAGGTGGCATTCAAACCGCATCTCAAAATGCTTTAAGTTTTGGCATGTCAGAAGTTTCAAAAGTGATTTCATTCAAAATATATATTAAGTTTTAGGGGGTTTGGAATACATGTCAAGTTTCTTTTCCAACAAAAGTAACTTTTAAAAGCGCTAGTTAGATCATACAAATGAAAAGTCAACTTTACCCAATAATATTTGTTCACTATAAAATAATCAAACATAAAGGTATCACTTAGGTGTGATGTAGGTAACTATTTGTAAACAAAACTACACGTGAAAACAGGATCAAACACAGATCACCAGTTTTTACATGTAACCATGCCAACTAAGATCATGTAGACAGATGGGCCAGCTCATGAGATGTGTAGTGATTTTTAGCCAAGGGTGGAAAGAAGCATTACCCTCCTGAGTGACGTGTTGCTTATATTCTGCAGCTCTGTTCCAATAATAGCAAACTTCAGCAAAGTGTTGGAGTTCACCATGAGGGCTGCCGAGAAAATATCAGGATTTTGTACTCGTTTGTGATAACGTTCCATGTCTTTCTTGATTTGATCATCCAACACTGCATTTTCTTCCACATCAGAGTATAGAGGTTCTTTATTGTAAATAATTTTATCATATTCATCCATAGGCACCAAGCTTGATATATTGGGTCCGCCTTCTGGATCAGGCCTTCTCGTTTTGGATTTAGAGCGTTTGTGGCAGGTACACACAAGTTCTGGATTCTTTGACTTTGAATCATCTTTTTCATTGGAATCATTTTCTAAGTTTGACAAATTTTCTTTGGAGTTTTTGGAGTGAATATCACAGTGTCTTTTTATTTTTCTGATCTTCTTTTTCTTCAAAGTGGAATGGCCATCCTCATCATCACAGTTATCATATTCTTTTAACTTAGTAGAATCTCTCCTTCGAGCTTTTTTCTTTAAAGTTCCACTATTTAGTCCCTCAGACTGGTTACCAAGAGGGGAACCACGAGGGGAAACGCCCTGGCTACTGGATCTCCTATCTGTTGAAAAACTATTTCCTGGATCCTCATCTTTCCGGTCTAATGCCATCAAAAAGCATTTATCTAGAGCAGCAACTAGAGCTTGACTAGCTGACTCCTCTGACACAACTTTGATTAATCCGTAATCCTTTGAGGTCATGTGACCCGATCCTCTTCTGGAAGTGCATCTGGTATCTTTAGATCTTCTTCCTCTGGAATTCATAACTGATCCTTATCACAGCTAATCCAAAGTGGAAAAGTTTATGGAAGAGTAATATATAATCCCTCAGAGATAAAAATCCAACACAATCATATTACATCCTCAGCCTAAGTGAAAGTAAAGGCTCAGCAGTAGCAGTCTGACTTCCAGGAGCTAATTGCGCTGTTCCACAACAACTTTTCATATTATTCACAACCTATGTGAATCACACTCATATCACACTGCTAGAAAAAATAATAAGGGTGAAGACAGACAAGCTTTATTTTATCATTAGTCTGTTCATGTTGCCTTTTGACCTACTGGTACTCACATATATGTTGGTTACTATGGCAACTCGTTAGTAAATATCAAGTCCTTGTCGCCGTTAGCCACATAGGTATAGCCAGGACAGTGAATGATGCATACAAACTTCCTGTAAGTTCCTAGAAGTTTTCGTGAGCCAGCTCAGAGGCAGCTTCCTAGTGTTTTCTATCTGTTGCCAGCTGCGCCTATTTGCAGAGCTATTTTGATCCTGGTTCAGAGGGTGGGCGCCCAGATATTAGCACAGCTTTTCTGCCCTAGCCTGAGTTGAGCAAGGAAACCCAGAACATTCCTTAGATGACTTTCCATATTTGGAACAAATGACGTCATCTTGAGTATGAATATTCATGTATTTTAATGAGTATTTCTCAAAAAAGTTATTTTAATGACACGCAATATGGTTTTTGTAAAAATTATTTTCCTCAAAAGACTTTTAAAAACATATCATTTGGATAGCGAAAAGAATCATCAGTCACTCCTTTGAGTACCTCGGTTAACAAAGTTCTTTCTCTTTTTTGCATTCAAAGAGCATTCATTATCAAGAGGCAGTAAACTGTTTTACGCAATATGATCCCCCGACCCTTCAAACCGTAGTTTATCCTTTTCCCGAAACTTTACCGACATTCAGCTCGTTTTCATATGCGGCAGCGTAGTTATACATATGGTTGGTAAAAACCAAGACCACGCTTACTCCCTCAACTGATCGTCGGAAAAACTGGCTGATGAGATAAATGTGATGATTGTATAGACTGGCTGCTCAACTTTTTTTGGGCGTTAGTCCAAAATAAAGGAAATATACAATACATAATATTCCTGCCTTGCACATCCAATATATGTGCGCTAACCACTCTTTCAGAACAATAGAAAGCAGCCCAACAATGTTTATGTCTAACTTGACTTCAGCTGGTTACGACTCTACCACATTGCTGCAACTGGTTATCTGTGCTATTACTCAGTATTTAATAACTATTACTCAGTTAAAAGATCAAGTATCCCGCAGATAATACAATTATTTCCTCCCAGTGAGCGTCTTTCAAGTTGACTTTATAATTTCTACGTATACCTTTTACATTCATTAACCTTTTTTCAGCGTTTCACAGTATCCCATTACGCTCAAGCTCGCCATAACGTACAACAGATACATGGAGTTATGCCGCAATGCTAAAAAAGCGAAAATATATACATGACCCGTGGATTTCACTAAAAACACTCTTTAATCTTTACCTTTCCTATTAAAATGTTCAACTATCATAACGGCGTTAGTCGCGGCTACTGAACTGGAAGCGAGAATCGTTGAGTTCGTCTCCCAGTGTTCTCAGGAGAGATGTTGGCCAAATCTCAGGAAATCACAGCCTCACCACGCTAAGATGTTATGTTGGTAAGTGCAGATTTGGTACCAGCAACTGCTGAGAGGAAAACTTTGAGTGTGTCAATCCTGAGTGGGATGTAGACTGCCCATGTTCCAATCACTTCAAGGTGATGGTTTGTAGCAAGATTGGGTGAGTTCTCTGCTGGGGTTAAAGCTTCTACTACTGCTTGAAACGAGCGGTACAATAACTTTAATTTATTAAAACACCAGAGAGAGTGTAGTATTGAACCCTCTTGAGGCACAACTTTTCCGTTTCTTAATCTCAATTAAAGGCACGTGTTGTAGCCATAATTTTTTAAGACCTGGATCAGCTAACTGTCCTGTGTTCATGTCCTTCGAATTTCTGTACATGGATCACTATGTATGATGTGTTATGGACATCATCCAAAATCGATATGTTAAACATGATTTCGAATGGCTGGGCTGTAACTCATTTATCGTCAATGCAGGAACTAAATTGATGGTCACATTCGACTTCCGTTAATCTTTTTCAATTTAAAAGTAACCAACATTTAACGTTGCGCACTCCAGTAGGGTGCGAAGTGTAACATACAATGCACGATTTTATATCTAAAGTTATATAATGGTGTGATGAACTGCAATGGTGAAGCATGGAAGTTTTCTGCCGCTCACAGTTGTGGCAGCATCTGACGGAAAATAAATACAAGCTACACTTCGTACCTATACTGACTTGCAAAAATGATGAACCTAGCAAAATTTTATCCTGACAAATAAGGCACATCCCACGTTTTCCGGTTATAATGCCCACTGTCCGCAGCGAAATATTTCTGTTTGCAACCACGTTTGATTAACCCGGCCTACCGGTAGGTGGCCGGGTTCCTTTGGCGATAGCCGAGTTCTGTTACGTGAAATGTATATT
>JBCAUI010272412.1:0-15894 GCA_038406195.1 Haplosyllis anthogorgicola
TATGGGGTCTCGTTTAGGGACGTTCTTCAGTCTTGACCCTCCACGGTCCCCGACACTGTCCTGGGTGGAGTCGCTATTGGGATCATCTATGCGTTCGTAGACTACATCGCTGTCACTGCCTGATGAGATATTGAGGTGCCTTATCAGGAGATGGATGTTGTGGGAGTCCGCCTCTTGCTTTTTGCGACCCTCTTCAATTTGACTCCTTATGCTAGCAATTTCAGTCGCGAAGTGAACGCATTGCTCTTGCAGCTCAGCACTGAAAAGTGCTGTTATGGACGAAATCGTGTCGAGATAAGCAGAAGCCTGAAAAAATATTACAATCTTAGTAATGAGCTTTTTCGGGGATAGTTGATGATTGATAAGTTATCTACTACATGTATTGTGGTTTTTTGGTTTCACTGTTGACAGTTACACGCAGTAGTAAGTTACACGCAGTAGTAACAGTTACACGCAGTAGTACGTGACGACTGTTGGCTGTGTTGTCAAATGCCATAAATTCACCAAAGTATAGAATGCGAGATTTACATGTAAATATCAATAAAATGAGATTTAGCACAATTTCCAAAATGTCTGCCAAAGGAAAGAAAAAAATTTTCATAAGAAAATTATTCTCCTCCGGAATTTGCCTTTTTGGCTCCCTCATCTTTGTGTAACTTACTGTTGTTCTGAAGTACAGAAGTATTACATATACTTACACCTCTAACATTAGGATCAGCCATGTCTAGTAGTAGATGTAGCAGCGAAAATGGTAAGAAATATTGAAAGGTTCGGTGTTTGTGAAAAAAGGAATGGCGCAGTCTGTAAAATTTCCCATGACGTCACCCGCATGTTGCAAAACAGGTCAGGAAGTGGAGATTTTCCATCTTTCCGATTGGCTGGCAGTAGGTAAAAAGTACTGCCACTGTAAGTAGCAGTGTTGAAATATTTACAGTACATGTCACCGCGTACATAATCTTTTTATAGATGTAGAGGTCATTCAAATGTATATTTCCCGCCATTTCATGCCTCGGATCCTTAATGTTTTAGACAAAGGATTAGTGTCCATATTGTTTTAGTGAAAGTTTAACAATTTACTGATACAAAGGAAGGGAAGTGAAATTAAAGGTAAGGTACATTTATACAAATGTAATTATAAACAGATATAACTATTTATATATATGGATACTAATTAAATAGTGGCCCTAACTTGTTCCCTTATTTTGTCAAGTCGAAAATGGCCGGAAAAGTGAAGACGATGGATTTCCTAGCTGGTATTGATGAAGAGTTGGTTCAATTTGCGGGACCCCTGTGCCAGAAAGGTTTTACATCAACGAGAACACTCAAATTTCTTTTGGAGTCCGATATTGAAGGTTTTGGCATTAATTGTAGATAATTTAAATGGCAGTTAATAAGATTACTTGTACATTATTTTTACGTGTTCCCAATACATGTAACATGTACCTGAAACAAGTCATTATTTTACATACAATTTCAAAACAATTACATAAATCTTGGTATACAATTAATTGTGGAAGTATGTTTTATAATTTTTTTCTAGACATACCAAATGGGTACAGAAGACTAATTTTGGCTGAAGTCGGAAAACTATCATTAAATCAACCGGGCCCAATTTCGAACAGGCATGTTTTTGGTACATTAGAGAGACTGAACAGTACTGTACTCTTGTGTACGTGTAACATGTGGTTGTAATATGTAACATGTGGTGGTGGTTGTATGTAAAGTACACTGTATGCTGTATTTGAAAAAAGCCGACTTTACATGTACAATGATAGAAAAAGAGAAAGCGAACGGATTAAAGCCGACTGCTGTAAATCAACACATCTCCGAATGAGATGTAAAATGTTCTGTCAAAATGTCAAATGTTACATCTCAAAATCAACCTATTTCTTTCTCCTTTGTTCTAAGATTGAAATCGCTTTTTTTTTGGTAAAGTGGGTCATCGATTTCAAGAACGGGACATTTAACTTTTAATTGCATTCCCATAATAGATCACTGTAGATTTACAAATTGAATTCAACACAAAATGGAAAAACTCTGATTAAAAGTTTTAAATTTAAGTTATCCATTCGGTGAGTCAAGGCTATCTGAAATGCAGTGCTCCAAAAGTAAGTTGTTCATGTGAAAAAAACGTATGAAAATGTGTTTTTGAATTAAATCTCAATCCTGTACAATTGGGTTAAGTAGATTTAAGTGCTTGCGTCATTAAGCCAAAGTGTACACATTAGGGCTGGGACGATCAATCGGATCGAATATTTGATCGTTAGTACTAAAATTCGCGATGATCGATGATAACTAGTGTCATCGAATCATCGTACTTTTCTGGTTGTATGGCTTTTAATTTTGAAATTTATATCTCCTGATTATAATTATATTGATACAATACAAAATTGTTTCTTTTTGGAATGACTAAAGACAGTATTAGAATTCATATAGTATAGACATATCAGATATAAACATCAATTGTAAATCATTATCGTACTGTAATTTCAAGGTCATTACACTCCAAGTAATTTTCTGCCATTTTGTTTTGTTTTTATACTTATTTTAATCATTTCCGAATATCTGGATATTTGATCGATGTTAGCAGTGCGATCATCGATGACAACTTCGGTCCGATGTCCAAGCCCTAGTACACATGTATGGTGATCTATCCATCAGTTGTAGGTAAATCAGGTCGTTTAGATGTAAGTCAGGAGTAATACTGTTTGTACTGGGGCTGTAGCTTCACTGTGTAATGCTGAAAGGAGGATAGTAGTTTACCTTACTACAGTGTTATAAAATGTATTATCTAACAAAAGAAGCAAACCTCTTTTTAAAAATGTACCAATTTCAGTAATCTATCAGCGGTCAGTGCATATGAATTGAACCATTTTTAGACATTTTTTTTGGACAAAACTTCCAATATTACACAATTCATATGTACTCAATCTAGGTACCATGACCAAAAAGAGTATATTTCAATCTAATTAGACAGATTAGGCAAATAAGATCAGGGAGGAACTAAGAAAAACCTACATTAATGATTTCATAATATCATTTTCTGACCCAAGTCATCATAATATTTGCACTCACTTTAAGCACTTTAACATAACACAATTTAAGCACATAGATATCAAGTTCATGTTTTATTCTCCATCTGGGTGTCTTAAACCGCGCACAAGTACCTCAAATAGATTCATGACTAAGTCTGTAATGCCCATTCCCGGTGCTTATAAGACGAGCATTTAATTGAAGCGTGCCTGATCCCCTAGTGGTACCAACACCCTATTGTTATTATGACCCTCGGGAGCAGATAAATGTGTGTGGTATTCAATAGATATGATTTGATTATGTACATTGTGCATGTTTTGAATGTGGTTAATTCGGTTTGGTTGCTCTGTTGTGTAATCCTTACGTGATGTAATGCTATCAGCCAAGGCATCAGTCAATTTCGTGATGTCAGATGTAATTTACCACCATGTGACCCAACTGTTTGGTTGTGTCGTGAATTTTGTGCGATTTTCGGAGCAAATTTATTTCACATTGTGTTTTACACAGCAGCGTGAACTTCTATCGTTTTCAAACTGATCAAGGGTTCCAATTGGGTTACACTAAATTTGCATTTTGCTATGAAGTGAGTAATTATCTTCACGAACATTACACAAAAATAGTATCATTTTATATGAGGGAGTTCCTGTAAGGCACTGTTAAGGTAAAGTTCAGTTACGTTTTCGTGTACTGAAAATTAGAAGTTTGTTTCTTTCTAAACTGTAAACTTTTTTGTCCTGTATTACACAAAAAGTAGACAGTGAAAGACATATATTCTGTCCGGGAATAGAAACTGCTATTGTCAATATTTCTAAGAAATGACATTATATTCATTTCAGCAGAAACCGAACAGTCTAGGTAACTCAATTTACATTGCCCTGTCAGTACATACGTGATCTCTAGCTGTCCAAAAATACCACGTACTTGTCTGGAAAACAAAATAGATAACCCAGACAGAAGAGAACAGCGGACAATATCCGAGAAACTTTATATCAGGATTCAGTTTGGATTAAACAATATATTGCCCTGAAATAATATCCATGCCTCTTGCATCCACACAGCTGTAATAAATGAAACCTTTGTGATGAACTTTGTCTTTCATTCTATTTTATAGAATATGCTATCAGTCTGTTGCTATGATTAGCTAAAAAAGGAAGGGGTGTGGTACTTTCTAAAATACAAAAAGTCGATTTATCTGTTGTGTCAAGGAAATATAAGCTGAACAATCTGATTGACTTGTTTTAAATATAAATGTATTCTATAATTATTAAATAGGTTAATAAAGCAGACAGCCTTAGTGCACGTATGAACCTGTACATTTTATCGCAATTTTTATCAGTAATAATAGTAAGGAATTAAATGTTAAATATGTGAAGTGTTACTGTGACATATCTGATCTCAAGCTTCCAGCTTACTTTGATCTTGTGATCTTGTCAAGGCTGCATCTTTTTTTTTTAATTTTTAGATAATACTATTAACATCAATATCTTAAGCATCTTTTATAAAATAAGAAATTTTGGCGCCAAAGGATAAAAACTTTAATGTATTCTTAAGAATTAAGCATAAATATGTAAGAAAATAACGGCGGCAAATGTAATTTCAAAAATAAATTTTTTTGTCAAAGGCCTGAAAATGTAACTTGCATTTCTGTTGCTTCTAACATTTATTCCAAAGAGAGAATGCGGACCTACATATGTCAGGTAGCAGGTTGTAGGATGTGAATCTCGTAATGATGGAAGAGCCTTATGTAAATCCATAATAACAACTGGAAGTCCCATTGACACAATGTTAAAAATGGCAAAAAATGTCATCTTGTTTGCATTGCTGCAAATGGGAACTTATGGACCAAATATCCCTAACATCTCTCCTTATTTCAATAAAATGGAGACGAGAAAACATAAAATAAACAATTTTGCTTGTATTCTTGTCCTTATTTTCAGAAATAATTACTTTAATACAAATTGCTCCAAAAGTCTCACATTGTGTCAATGGGACTTCTAGTGGCATTATGAATTTGCTTAAGGCTGTTGCGTCATTACGAGATTGACATCATACACCCTGGGTAGTGTCTATTTATAAGCATCAGGGTATGGGCTGTATTGTTAGAAGGACTCCGTGGCAGTGAAGTGTAAATTGTTTTATTGTTTGGGTTTGATGTCAGAATACAGCTTACGTGGTTCTGAATCAAACATTTAAAAAGCTGTGCACATCCATTCCCAATAACACAAAAGGTTACCATGGTAATGTGACAGTTGTAACAACTGATAATGACAGTTTAACAATGAGGATTTTTTAAATTGCTTTTAGATAAATCTAATATCTTGTGCATTGCAACAGAACCAATTGTTGTATCACAATATCAGAACAAATTACATGTCAACATTTGTCAAAATATTTAAATATAAACCACACAGAATGTTCAGTCCTGAAATGTATTTATTTTGTGACAATATAATCCCATGCTGTGCCTTTCACTCTCAACAAAATCACATACAGTTCTCAAAATGAAAAACCATGAACATTTCATCTTTTGTACTAACAATATACTCTTATTCCATGCATGAATTTATCCTTCAATTGAAAGAAGAAGGATAGATCCATTAAAGCCCCAGCCTTTCAGTGGTGTATTCCACATGAGAACTGAATCAAAGTCAGCCTGGATTGATGCAATCACTGGATGGTTCAATTCAGTTTAACTGTTGATGCAGATAAGGAAATTTCATGTTCCTGTTTTCTAATGAGAGATTTAAAGTTGTAGAGAATTTTAAGGCACCCTTTTACAAGTAAAGCCATTTTTTATGCCCAGGATCAAATCAGGAAAGTAGGCTTGTGACATTATGTTTAAAGACCAGAAAAAGTCAAAACTATCTGGCATGCATGGTTCCCGCCTAACATTGCATCCTTTGCTAAACTCAATACATTACTTCGCTAAATGTATACACAAATTCCTTTTAAATTGGCGTCAAAAGAGCCAAATGTTCTTTGGAATCAATAGAGAACACCCAATGTGTTTGTTTTTGAAGGAGCCCGGTCCTAATATCTGTCGCAAATCGGGAATCCCCATTGATGGCCTATGGAGCATGCATAGAGGGCGGCATCTTCTAGTGCGAAATCTCCCTATAGAGTGACAAATATATTGGGTGTTTTTTAACGTAAATTACATTCACTTTGACACAAATTCAGGAAAGACTGTTTGGCTCCCCATTGTGTAAATGTATTTTACATCAAGTCAATACGACCATTCTTCCTTGTTAAAGCTGTGTTACATTGTTCGGAGATTTATTGTGCTTCATTTGTCACTGACAAGAAGCTGGTGTAATTAGAGTCAATCGCATTTGTTGATTAGATTAACTCTGTCTTTTAGGCTGTTATGTCATTGTTAGTACGGATGACAATCCATTAGGAGCAGACACCCAATACATCAATAGTTGTTTTGTTATTTTGCACTTAAAACATACAATTGTCGTGTGCTTCATCAAAAATTTGTCACATTTCATTTTTGTAATATTGAAACATTGTTGAAGCTTTTTGAAAGACAGAAATGAAGTTAATTTGATGAATTAGAATCGTATCTATATACAGATGGCAATCTAGTACACTACACAGACACAGAAAAAATATATTTATTTTCCGCAATGTTACCAACCCCCAAAATCTTACAGCATGAAATGCTATAGTCATAAACATTTATGGGATCTTCCTCCTTTGTTACATTCTTTAACTACTATTGGGTATCAATGATACATAGTAAGCTAAATTTATCAATTAAAAATATAGAAATAGCAATATTGCACAGATTGCTTACTGTTTTACATGAAGTAAGTATCCTTCAGTCTGATATTGTTTGGAACACACAATAATCTTGACCTTTATCTCAAATTTCCTTAATTTAGGAAAGGAAATGTTTTCATTTTGGGAGATGGTACTTTTATTGAAACTTTTGCTTAAGTGAAAAAACACAGGATGAATTGTTATTCCACGAAAATGAAACATAAATTCTCAACTGCTTCCAGAGTAACGTCAAAAACTGCAATATCTTAATTGTTGCTGTTACTTATGATGTGATCGTACAGGATTACCTGGAAATACCATACCATACAACCATAGTCTATAAAGCTTTGTTTATGTTTCATTACTGTGACAAATACATTGAAACCATGACAACTAATCTTGTTTGCACTTGATCTACGTGACGTTAATTGTCTTTGTTTTTACATGAATCTGATACCAGCATGTTCTATGACATAATGTTCCAATATCAGTCTATTTACATCAATCATCCAGTTTACCACCGGATTTCATTTTCCTTAAAAATCGAAAATGTCCAAAAGAACATGAACATTTGAAAATTGTGATTAGATTTGGTAAGAGTTGAAATCTTGAAAAAAAGAATTTTACAAAGCGTCATTATTCACATAATAAAGCGCGGGGTGGACTTATATCCAGCTCCTAAAATTGATTCTATTTTGCTTCAATGGAATTCCATGTTGTGTCTTTGACTCAAACAAAAGCACCTATTGTTCTCAAAAAGAAGAGCCTTAACCAGACATCCTCAGGTTCTGAAAAGCTCTCAAGTGTAATTACTGGTAGAAATAAAAGGAAAATGATTTCTGTTGCATCATGCTGTTCACACAATTTCTCCTGTTATAATTATAAATTTCATAAATTCAAACCATGACGGGACATTGTGACAGAGAAACAAGATACGTGACCTTGACACTTGACGAGACGTTTCTACACAATTGATCTTGCACATGCAAAACATGCAGCACGTTCAGGAGACTAATACATCACTCTCTGACATGTGCTGTGTAGTGATACTAAATAAATTCCATGAGATCAGTGTATTACTAGAAACCAATCACACAATGTTACAATCAACCACAATAGCATTGCAGACTTCGACATGTTCAGCTCTCCTTGATTGTGGATTTTTAACAATTACAAATCTTGTGTAAGGAAGGGTGACGCTAATGTTCAGGTTGTACGATTTATTGTCTATCGAATGAAATTCAATAAGACTATGTGGTCGTCCACCTGAAAAACAAGGGAAAATAGAAACTTTATTTACAATTACAAAACGAAGCTGTTGCTAAGGATGACGTCAGTTTTATAACGTCATTCGATAGACATGTGACGTTACGTTCCGACGTAAAGGCCTTTCTAGTTTTGTTACTTCGTCTGTTTCAACGAGAAACACACATCTTAGGCTCACTCATTGGTAATTTCCTCCTGAAATTCCTCTAACTTTGGAAACGAATAGAACAAAAGAGAGAACGAAAGAATTTCACGCTGTACTTTAGTTGTGCTATTGTTACAAAATGATAGGAACTTCACCCTCTGAATAAAAGATAACCCCAATCGTGCTTTTTTTGTGGAGGGCCTCACGTCAGGCTCTGAGGGTTTTAAATAATGTTGTAAAGACGTGGTTAAATAGACTTGCACTATTTACGATGGAGTAAATGGTATCATAAATTACCATCAAACCATAAAGTTGGCACTGACAATCTTCCTTTACAGCCAAATAAGAAAGGAAAGGACACAAAGGCAAGTCTAATGAGGTGTACGTATAAATGGCTACCCTTGCTACAGGAGGCATAAATGTCCTTGGTTCGAGGTACAATTCATTGCTAAATGAAAATCAAAGAGTCTTCCGAGGTACTCACACGGTCACAAACCTGGGTGTCCTTCCTCCGTATGCACTCTAAATTTGAAGGCAGCATACACAATCATATGCCCCCTCATTTGAAGAAAGCTAAAAGTTTGGTTGGCTCTTTCATCTATCATACTTTATGATACATAAATATGGACAAAAGTTGTAGCTGATTGCAGGAACTAATCTGTCACACATTCTGAAAACATTGACATTTGTCTTACTTCCTATTGCTTTCAATGTTGTGGCGTAAGACAATTTACCTCGCTGATTGACTGTTTTACTTCCTCTATTATGTGGAGTAATTGCCCCATTAAATCCATCATGCATATAACAAGGCTATTTATTCACATCCTTAAAACCATTAGCTGAGACTGTATGGTCTAGAAAACTAAATAGAAACACTGACATAAAAATTAGGATGTTGCATCTATTTATTAGATTCCAGATTGCATTCAATTAAGATCTGTTTTAGATTATTTAATATCTACAAATTTGGTAATTTCATGCTCAATACATTAAAAAGGTCAGCAAGAGGACACATCTAGGGCAACATAAAAGTGTGCAATCAGTATGGCACATGATGCATGGCCACAGTTTAAACATATATTTGGTTTCCATTCCTTCAGTTTTACCCTTCACCAATAAAACTACAGGCCTTTTTAAAACATCCATGTTACTTGAATCAATAGCAATAAAGGGAAAGGAATAGTAAGTAGCAATTTAAAAAGAACAAACTTCAGGATCGTCATGCACAATAGCCCCTTCCAGGTTTAAGTAAATATACAAAAAGGTCTAAGGAAAGAAAAAGTAGTTCAATACCACTCTTCATTATTCATGGTATTAGAAGAAAGCTAGCAAACAGTGGTCCCTAAACAGAAGAAAGCACAGATCCTGTGGTTCTGTCAAAAGTTCCAATTAAGTCTGGAAGCAATGTATTGATGTATATATTATCTTACTGACTGCATGCAGTTGATTTGTTGTATTCTATGCAGTGTCACATCAAGGAAGAGACATAGTTTCACATAAGGAAACAATAAATGAACAATTGTTTTCCTTTATGTTCCACCAGGGGCACATAAAACACGAATACTATTTAGGAACAGGACAGTATTTCCTCAGATGGCAGTAACAAAAGAAGACATTTATTGCATTCGAAGGCATTCCATTTGTGATTCAGGCAGAACATTGTAAAATATACAGACCATTTTCAGCCATTGCTTCAGTGCAATATTCACATAATGTTTTCTCATTGAAGCAAGACAAAGAGCTTATTTTGGCATTTTCCGCATATTTTAGAAAAATTACGAAGCTTCCAGCTCTCATATTTTCAGGAAAACTAATAAAACAAGAGCTATTGCTCCAGTTTGGTGTTTTTATTTATGTTGTTTGAAAAGGCTATAAACACACTGACTCCATGGCAGCCAGTTGAGCTTTGTGTTGATATATGACACTGACTACACATATTTCAGAGGGAGGCGTAATTACTCACATGGTTCTTACATAACGACTAGCTGTTAGCATGCCTCCCTCTGATTACCTATAAATATCTCTTTATTACAAGCTTGTCACCATATCCACGTCTAGAGGCTTCTTTTCAGACTGTTTCACGCAATGTTCCTAATTTGATCTATTTTTGGTAAAATGGTACAATTTTCTCGATTGCTATTCTTTAATTATTTTCTCAGATTGTTGCGTGGTACTCAGACACTGCAATGACACGAGAGAGCTCTATTACGCAAGGAAAATTTTGGCTGAGATTTCCACAAGTAGAATCCACTTCTTTCTGACGGAAATAACAGTGTAGAATCTACTTCAGTCTTTATCAATCACGAAGAATCTAACAGTTGGAGTATTTTACATATGCCAATACACAAAGCAAAATAGCAGTCAATGTTGGAAATGATTTAGTTTCTGAAAAAAAAATTAATTTAACATTCCTTAATTAAATACATCTGATAACTATAAACAGGGAGTTCAGCTTTGTACACGATATATGTACTTGAATTGTGTCAAAATATTGATAACAAATTACTTATGAATAATTAAAAAAGGAAGTGGAAGCATCACAATTTTCTTTATGACGATACGTAGCCGTTTCTTGAAAAGTCCGTGTTAAACGGAACCCCTCCAGTACATGGAATTCGCACCAGAAGTTTGACAACAATAGCGCATCAAAAACACAGCTTGAAATTCTTTCGTTCTCTCCTTTGTTCTCTTCGTTTCCAGAATGATACGATTTCTATGTACTGAATTGACAATTATAATATGCCCTTCAAATGGTGTAAATTACAGCTGGCTAAATTGTGATCATTTTCTGTTTACCTGAAAAGGGGTAATATTTCATTTGATTACGGTAGATGGAGACACAGCAAACACAAAATTTATGTTAAATAATACCGAAATATTTAAATAGATGGCAACAAGGGGAAGCCAGCATTTTTGGATAGCATTGGCGGATCCAAGGGGGAGCGCCAGGGACGCGCACCCCTCCTACAGGCCAAATTTTCTTCATTTTCATGCATTTTTTGGTGCTTTTTACGCAAAAATATGTGCGTCCCAAGGTTGGCGCCCCCTACGAGAAATCCTGGATCCGCCAATGGATAGACACAAAATGGAGATCTTCCAGCCGTCTGATGCATTTTATTGAGATGTGTTCTCGTATGACGTCATACGAACCTGACTCCATATTTTAACCAATATACTTTTTTTCTCTTTTCAGTTATTTGCCATAGACAACTGTGTTGAGGACTGGAGGATCGCCATGTCGTGGAAACGGGTAGGACAGATCATCGCCGAACTCTCAGTCTGCGCCATCCATCCGGTCCCCGGCTCTTTTTACTTCACGTGGACCGAGATTCACGCAGACGGCGAGACTGTGACGTCAGTACAAGTGCCCGTAGATCTCCTATTATCGCTCCCTATGTTTCTGAGACTCTATCTCATATGCAGAGTGATGTTACTTCACAGTAAACTGTTCACGGACGCCTCATCGCGTTCAATAGGTGCTCTTAACAGAATAAACTTCAACACACGTTTTGTGCTAAAGACCCTGATGACCATATGTCCAGGAACAGTGCTCCTTGTTTTTATGCTATCACTCTGGATTATTGCGTCGTGGACGCTCAGGGCCTGTGAAAGGTAAGAATACAAAATTTGTATTAATCTGTTGCAAAGGGGAGGACACGGGAACCCTACCAATGGGATTCAGATGATACCTAACGCTCGCCTCTCTGGTAACCAGTACACTTTTAAAAAATATTACATTTTGTAATACGTCGTAAATCTGTCCGATTTTAGTCTCTAAAATTAGTCATTTAACTAACAACCTTGTAATCAGACAGGAAAAACATGAGACAAATGTCGACAAGAATGTCAAAAAGCAAAAAGGAAATGTAATCGTTAAGAAAGAAGATATACAGTGATGTCCCGAGACTGGCGTCCAAGGGCATTTCCCACTTCATACACGGATGCGGATCCACTGCTAGAATTGTCTAAGTTGTAAGGCAGTTTTTTTTCCCTGAATTGAAGGCCAAAGTACGGATTAAGCCTCTCGCCTCCCCATTAGCTTGGTTAAATGGATAAACACTAAGGACAGAGGTCATTAATCCACTGTGTAGCGAGCTCACATAGGTCACAGTAATAGACAAATATGGAGCTTTAAACGATATTTTCCCTTTGACCTGGACCACCACCCATTATCAAATTAAGCCCCATTGCAACATTTTAGTGGGCTGTTTACCAATTTCCATTATTTATAACGTCATTGCAGTGTTATTTATAACTTTTATATATCTCTGATGAGCACTAAACATATATTTGGTCATTGGATGTTTTGTACTTAATTCAAGAATGTATTAAGAACAAAGGATAAAGATCAAGGCTAAAGGACTTTAGATCTCTTGTTCTCTGAATAGAAGATAATTGGTTAAAAAGATTTTGCTTTCCATTGTGTCGGAAATATGTTTTCATAAAGATTAATTCAAGTAAAATAGTTAGATCCTGCAATATTTTTCATTTTGCAAAAATAGTATTCAGTGCCGTTTCTTTGACTCAAACAAATCTGTTGTTCGCAAAATTAGGAGCTGTGAATAGAGTTTTCATCCTGTGAAATTTGTGAAAACATACGTTTAATTTAAAGCTGGTTCTCTCACTTTTAGACTGGCAATTTCCTAAAAACTCATTGTGTTTAAACATTGTTAGACTTTGTGACCAGCTGCAGCCTTCCCTTTGTACTGCAGTTATTACAGTAGATTCCAGACACTGCAGAGTAAATTGTTCAGACAGGTAATGGACACTTCTGTGAAACACAAGACCCTCCCTAACTGTGTTTACATTAGAAGTGTGGGAAGCATATGCTGTTATGTAATGGATAAATGACGTAGTGTCATCAGACGAAAGCACTCCTGGTGGCATTCTGTGATTTATATTGAAGCTTTGATTAGTTTTCTTTGTAACTGATTTTGTGCTTTCAAAATACCTGATACCAAGTCTTTATCGTGGAAAATGATGAAATATCAGTTCTAGGTTCTTCACTTTTGAAACACTAGGTGCTTTTGTTCTTGTAAAAGACACAACATGAAACACCTACAAAACAAAATAAAACAACTCAAGAGCTGTGAGTTCACCGTTACAAAACACCAAATATATTTGTCACTTTATGCAGATTTCGCACTAGAAGATGCTGCCCTCTATGCACGCTCCATAGGCCATCAATGGGGATTCTCGATTTGCGACAGATATTAGAACTGCGCTCCTTCAAAAACAAATACACTGGATGTTCTCTATTGAAGATTATGTTGTACACTTCATATAAAACCGTATTATCAAATATCAAAATACGATTGCAGCTCCTGAAATTTCAGTTTGCATCAGTTGAATTCCATGTTGTGTCTTTGACTCAGATAAAAGTTCCTATTGTTCTTAAAATGAAGACCTTCAACCAGAAATTTCATCCTCTGCTCCAGCTGGCTAAATGGTCTTCATTTTATTTCTATGTTAAAAGCCGTGGTATTGTATGCATCTATGCCATCTGTGATTAAAGTTATTAAAGATCAATTCAATTGGACATTGTTTCCATCTACATTATACCCTTACACATGTACATGTTGTGTATGGAGACCCTTAAAGAGCACACTGTGCTTTTCACATAACCATAAAATGATCATAATTTAGCCAGCTGATTGCGAGGAGATTAAATTTACACTTCATATAAATCTAAATACTACATGAACTATCAAAATACAACTGTTGAATTCACTAATATGAAAACCACTTATAAAATATCCTATTTACATCTGTGACCTGATCCAGGCTACACTAAGGTACAGATGATAAGTCCTGTCACACGCCATGTTAACATTAATCCAGATTGTGATATGTATGACTATGAGTGTGATAGTGTAGGAGTGTTTAAACGAGGGTTAGTAATTGAATGCGTTTTATAAGCGTGAGAGACAATGCACCTGTTACAGCTCTATTGGTATTCTGATTGTCAAGAGGAAACTGTTACGGGTCCAATTCTGTCTGCAAACTTCATTCGTTATTAAATGGTGCAGTAGAATAGAGAAACATAAAGTAAAATACATCAAACTTGGCAGTTTGGGGCGCAATTGTTTGCCGATCACTTAAAAAAGTAACAGGTTGATATTTTCCCCACAAAAATAGTGCAGCCTGAAACTTTTATTTTAAAAAAAATGTTGGACCAGGGTCTATTTGTGGCTTCACTGATTAACAATGTTTTGGAATTCATGTGACATTCCCAATGGGTTTTAAAGCCAGAGTGGATCTCTTGCCTGCACTCTTTCTTGCTTGCATGTGGTGATCCCAAAGGTCATATCTGGAGCTACACCTGCCTTTTCCATCAATAGCCATGTGCACTGTATAAGTGTGCATACAGCATGCATGCCTTCCATCCCTCATGCAAGCAGAGGACAGGCAGCAGTGGTGCTCGGACCCAGGTAACCCGTACTATTCCACTCGTCAAGAAAGTGTAGCCTGAAACTTCATTCATTTCGAATTGAACATTTTGTTCCCGCTGTCACACATCACGCATGTCCTTTTAAATAAACCTAATATTTCTGTGTATGTAACACTTAGTTGTGACTTTGCTACACATGAGTGTACCTTCTGTTTCAAAACAGTTACGACTTTTGAACTCAAAACTGTAAGTCCCAAACACTTAATTTTGCAATGATAGCCCACATTCACACGTTCAGAATCCAAATAGCATGCTATTTGCTAATCCTTGATGCTGCTTTGCCCGTTTTAGACTGCATATTACTTCATTTCATTTAATTGGCAATACCCCGGCGAGGACCCTACTCAGTCATGAAATTTATCAATAGCAAGGACAGAAACTGGGCGATTGCTTTTCAATATTCAAAGTTAGAATTGTAAGGACCTTTCCAATCTGCTAAGAGGTGTCACGAAAACAGATTTTGCAAGAGTTTATGGTAGAACATTACTAATATGAAACTTCGGCAATATTTACAGATTCACTTGAATGTGACTTTTTGCCAGAATCTTTCGTGTAACGTTGCTCAAAGAACACGAAAGCCTGGATTCCCTGTACGCATAAAGACACAGATAAGGCAACTCCTGTGATGACAATCAATAGAGACTTCACACATCTCATGACTTCTTATTACACGATATAGACTTTGTACATTGATCCTACAATCAGGTGTTAGAGCATCTAGTGCACTCATATCACAAAAGGGAAAGTCAAGGTAATCAAGGTAACTTAGAATATCAATGTGACATTTGATTCAGCAAGATTAATATTGCAAAGATGCTCACACTGCACTAGAATTTCTGCATTATTCACGGGCTGATATGGAAGGCATTGGACATTGCACTGCAGATTATTAACTTACTATTAAAAGTTAAGTGTGGCGCAACAATTGAATTTTATGCTGAGTTCATTCAATTAAATGGTTGCGGGACGCTAAACTTTTAGAAGTAATTTCATGATCTGTGGTAATACCTTTCTTCACAGATCTGAATTGTACCTAAAGTGAGTTGCAATAGCTGCAAGTAAAATGTAAAAGGAACAATATGTCGCGAAGTGGCTTTTTCCGTGGCTTCTATTTCGATATAAAAAGCTTTAAAAAGCCTAAATCGACAGGAATAATATTTCTTTTAGCCAGAGGAGACCAAATTCCCTGTCCAAAATGGTTCCAAGCAGTTGCACATGGATGCACATGGTG
>JBCAUI010272523.1:0-15891 GCA_038406195.1 Haplosyllis anthogorgicola
CTTGCAGCTTATTAGCATCAAAAGTGTATTTCCCTTTCATCAAAAACAAAGTGTCAGAATTCATCAATAGCTGTGAAAGCTGGTAACAAGTATGACAAAGGTGGTGACAAACTTAAATCCATCCCTGTCCCCCATGAGGTGTTGAGGCAAATTGGCATCGATCTAATCACCAATCTACCAATAACAAAAGAAGGCTACAATACCCTTGTTACTTGCATTGACTACAAGAGTAAGTGGGTTGAATCCAAACCCTTAAAGGGTAAATTCGCTGATGGTGTTGCCTAATTTATGTATGAATGCATATGTCATCATGGGGCTGCACAAATTCACATTTCTGATCAGGGTAGAGAATTTGTCAACAGTGTAATGGACATGTTTTATGATCTCACTAAAATGAAGCACCATGTCACTTCAGCCTACCATCCACAAGCTAATGGGCAAATCAAGCGATTTAATTGTACAACTCAAGAGTGCTTCATGAAAACACAAGAGTTCGGTCAAAGGGTTGGGCAAGAACCTGACTGGGCACAAAAACTGGACAGTATCCTTTTCACATACAGAACTAGGAAGCAAGCTTCAACTCACTTCAGCCCTTTCCAAATGATGTATAGAAGGGACCCCATCTTTCCTTGGAAGATGGAACAGGACATCGAATCTCTTGATGAGTCTTCTCCAGAAGACAGAGAAATACCCCTTGAAAAGACTATTGAAAGAATGATCAATCTGCATCAACAAGTCCTTGAGATTGCTGGCGAAAACATCAGGAAAGCACAGAGGCACCAGGCTAAAACATACAATGCTAAACATGCCAGAAATGCATTTGAAAAAGGGTCCAAAGTTGGGAGAAAAAATCCACTCCAAAATACAAAATTGAAGCATAAGAAAGGTCCTAAATTGATAGGTCCATACAGTTGTGTGCAGAAACGATGCTGGGAATTACATCCTTCAAGATAAAAATGGTAAAACTAACAAGAAAGCTTACCCGCCCTGCCACCTTAAGCCATACATTGCCAGAAATCCTGAACTTATAACCTGCGCAAGTGACTCTGAATATGGTTCAGAAAATGAAGATGAAGAATCAGTACAGGGTGATGTATCTGACGAACAAATTGAAACAAATAGTCCAGTTTCTAGTAATGCAGACAGTTTTGTATCCTGACCCACAAGGCGACAATAAAATTCTTGGGCATACACTGAGTGAGCCTGTTGACGAAACTCTTGGGCGTACACAAGAATGTGCTGAAATATTAGCTGCCCTTTCTAATGGGGATTTGATGGAAAATGAGCCAATTATTATTGACTCTAATAGTGAAGGTACTATTGTCATTGACTCTCAAACACCTAGTACTATCAGTACTCCCCCCCCTGTTAATCAGCAGAATTGATGAAGTCAATGACCAACCACCAGTATTTGAAGACCAAACCCTTCAAGAATTTGATGTTGACATTATTATTAGCGGTGTCTCAGAGCCCGAACCCATCATATTCAAACCATTCAGTTGTTATCAAAGGCAACAAATGTCTAGTAACTTCGGCATTCACATAGGGAGGGGTGGTTCTAAAGCACAAGCTCAAAAATTGAAGCATACAGGGTAGGGTCACATTTGTACGGAAAATTTTGTCAAGGTTGGTGCTGAAGGTGATGGGAATTGTTTTCCACGATCTATCAGTTACTTACTCATTGGGGATGAAAATAAACATGATGTTGTCAGGTCCAAAATTTGTGAATACATAGCTGACCCTGCAAACTGGAATAAGCTAAAGTCTTACATTGGGTCAGATGGACAGGGTGTACAGTATGTAAATGGTGCTGATTATGTACAAAGAAAGAAGATGAACAAAAATGGTACATGGGCTACTGAGGTTGAAATTTTTGCCTGTGCTCAATTATCTGGTAAAGATGTATTAGTATTTACTCTAAATTCATGGCAGCGGTATCCAGCAAGTGGTAACAATAAAAAAATCCACAAAAAAGCATTTTACATAGCAAATGAATCTGGTAATGACTTTGAACCTGTAATAGGTATGAATTAACTAAGACATTCTTGGGTATACATGTACATGTATATATCTCTCGCATTTTTGGGTGTGCACTAATTTTTTTTGTATATATTATTTATTTGTAAATAAATAAATGCTTAATTAATGTAATCAGTTTTATTTTAAATCAATATTTAATCACATATTTACATTAATTTCGATTGGGGCACTTTTGTTTTTAGTTTTTCCATTTTTTAAATCACTTTCTAATCATAAATGACAATTACCAAATTATTTTCCATGGTTCAGTTCCAGTTCAGATGATCTTTTTTCAGTCTCATACTGCCTTTGTAAAACTCAATTAAAACTCAGGAGAATCCTACCTTTCATAAGGATTGTATTCTGGAGAACCTGAAGGTCTTGGTTCTTTAGGTTCATCTGGGTCATATTCTGGAGAACCTTAAGGCCTTGGTTCAATCAGGTCATACTCAGGGTACATTGAAGCTTTTGGATGGTTTATATTTCCATATTTTGCTGTCACGTGAGCTTGTAGAGAACTTCTCCACCTATATGAAGCATCGCAGTACTTACAAAATTCAGTCATGTCAGTTGAGTGCAGTTTGCCATGTTCTTTAAGAGCTTTGTTGTTGTCCAGTTTTTTACCACACTCTTCACATACATATTGTACAGGGATGATACTGTGTGTTTGAACATGTCTCCTGTGTATTTGGGGAGGGTTTTGTAAGATTTCTTGCACCAGGGATAAGTGCATTTGTGTGGCTTTTCATCCATGTGCACAGTAAGATGAAGTATCAGTTCTGACTTGAAGCTGAATCATTTTGCACAATGATCACACCTGAATGCTGGAGGTTTGTGTGACCTTAAATGCTTCTTTAAAGTGACATTACTGGTGCAGGTTTTCAAGCATGGCCTTTTAGAACACATGTACTTGTATGATTCATGATCATACACATGATGGTCATTCAACTCCTTCTGGCTGCCGAATGTTTTATTACACAAATTACATCTCTTGGTATTGTGCTTACATCATTGATGAATAAAAAAGACCTTGGGCTTTACAATAACTGTTTTCTTTTTCCTTCTCCTGCATCAGCGTTTGGCTGGTTTTGGAGGTGTTTTTTCCAAGTCCGGCATTTCAGGTGGAGTGTGATGTGATTCCTCTGAAAAGGAATCACATCCAGGTTCTGACTTCTGTCCAGCAGGACCTGAATGAGGATTGTACCATATAGGTTCAAAGTCAACATCTGCAAGATAATCCAGGTCCATTTCTGGGCTGGATTTTTTATGTTGGACAGGTGGTTGGGGGTTACTCAGTAATGGGGGGGATGGCTTTGGGTCCTTTGTGTCCTGAAAAGTATTCTGTCCAAGATAAAGAAGTCATATTGTACAATCACATGGGTGGCTGAATTCAGGATCATTAGTATGGGAATACCATACTTTGGTTCTGCCAATAATTACATATTGTATTCCAGTCATACGCCCACACAGATAAATAGCCAACTCATCTCCTTTGTTTCCAGAAACACTGATGTATTCCAAATACCAATCCAGATCCAAACCATTTTGCTCCAAATACTCTTGAGCATGTTCTTGTACAGCATCATATTTCTTGCAAATATATTCAGCTAACCATTTATGAACAGCTCCTTCATCTTGCTTCATGTAGTGACCAAAAATGTGAAAGATGAGGTCAGAGTATTCAAATGAACAATGACACTGAAAAGGAAAAAAATGGTTTTTGAGTTTTGTGGTTTTAAATTCGGGTTATTGATGAAATATAAATGGATTTGAATAAGGAAATTCATGGGTGAACAGTGGTAATAATACTTACTACATGGAGGATGAGATCAAATTCTTGAAGTCTTTCATTGGAATTTATTAAGTTGACAGCTTCTCTTTTGGGGATTAGTTGAAAAAAATCACTAAACTGGAGGTCTCCATGAGGCATGATACGATCTGCCATGGTGGTACTCGCACGCATGCACATGTAGGTCAATCTCGGAATGGCATGCACTGAAAGGGGAGGAGTAGTTTAGGCAAGATTTGTGATGGAAGGAATGACTGTACAACCAAGAATTGATATAAGTGTATGCCCAAGAATTTCTTCTGTTTTCAGTGATCCCAATAGAAAACAATAATAAACTGGGTGTCAAAAGTTTAATAGTTTTAATTCAAGTTTAAACTTTAATTAGGGGTGCATAGCTGAGCCCAGGGGTTGTAATGAGTCCTAGGACTGAATATGTGCGGCACGTAACCCATCCAGGGCCTGGTTACGCAGCACGTAACCGAGACCGGCGCGTATCTGAGACTGCTACAACGTAAAACAGAGATTGGATGCAAAGTAGGACACATTGCAATCAATCGAGGAACTGATAGCCAAAGAGAATATTTCAATTATTCCTTCCTACACTGTTAATCTAATACCTCGAGTTGATCATACAAAAATAAAAATATTCGAATATTTTATTGTTTCATATTTTGTACAAACTTTTCACACCGTGTCAGTTTTCAAATAAACTACTATATTTCAAACTAAATAGTTGTCCAAATATCCTGCTCCATCAGTAGTTATAGCTAGAAGATTAGTCAGTCTACTATGCTGACTGTAATTACAGATATGAAACTGGGCCTACACTAAGATTGTGCAACACAGTCGTGCACTGTACACAAACTTAAAACGGCATCAATTACCTGCTTATAAATAGCCAGCTAACATAACAACAACATAAGAGTTGTGTGTACATGTATCTGATGATTACCTCAGGTGCTATATAATCCGGTGTTCCGCAGAATGTCGTCGCTTTCGTGTCGCCAACAATGTCTTCCTTACACATACCGAAGTCGGCTATCTTGATGTGTCCGTCTTTGTCCAGTAATACATTGTCGAGTTTCAAGTCTCTGCAATATTGAATATTGAAATAAATACTGGATCCTAGGCGCTCTTCTATTCAATACTGCTAGAGTACAATTTATTACTGGGCAATGAAGGCTGTAGGGAGTTCAGGCTGGTAAGATGTTTAAAATAAGCATAATTCATAGAAATTCACACCGGAATAAACAAAGGTATGTCAAATGAAACATTTGAAAACAAGAACGTGATCAAAATCTTTTAGAAAAAGCGTTCTAGGGAAGGGTGACAATTTTGTGATGTTCCTCACCAAATAGTAAAGGTTAAATGCCTCATGATCATCCTGTGTGTCAATTACATTCGGTTGGTTTAAAACACTAATTGCGAGTTCTAAGCTAGTTGTACCTGTAAATTGTCCCTCTTGAGTGTAGGAATTGAAGACCACATATTATCTCAGCGGCATAGAAACGTGAGCGTTCCTGGTCAAAGCGCCCTGCCGCTTGTATGTGGAACATCAGATCTCCACCATTTAAGTATTCCATAACAAAGAACAAGTGACTCTGCAAGAAGAAGAATTGTAGCTACAACAATATGGTTAGTACATCTGAAACGATTTTAAAATTTAATTAATGTACACGTCAGTAAATGTTCAGCCACTTCTGATCAATTCTGAGTATATCAGAGCCGAATTTACGTCTCCCAGGATTTGTTTGTAGAACATATGTTACGTTTGTCATCGTAAAGGCATGGTTTTTAAAGCTTTAACGATAAAATGTTGTATATTCAATAATTCTCGTGATACATACTTTAGACTGGAAGGTGGAATGTAAATGTGTAAGAAACGGATGTTCACATCCAAGTTCCAATACGCGTCGTTCAATCATAGTACATTCTACATCGTCATCCTCTAAAACTACGTCTTTCTTTAGCGCTTTCACAGCGTAATATTGATCTACTGTTCCCTTTAATTCCGCTAACATCACCTGAAATTAATACAATAGCATACGTGATATTCATTATTGTTCCTTTTCCTATATTATTTTATGGTTCATACTATGTTACATATCCAAAAACCACGAAATCTAAACAACTGTATTAAAATTATTTTTATGACTATGTATCGGTTAGCAAACATTAGATACAATTTCATTTTTTAGCTCGACCTATTATGCAGTTCGACTGTATTAAAATGAAACTTGAGTCATGTTATAAAAAATAACAGGGAAAGGATTTCACGAAAGACACGGGTATTAATTGCACTGTCAAGGAACACACACCATTCCAAAACATTACAACGCTAAACTAGAAACCTCAGGCAAATTAAACAAGTTATTGCTGCACATGTAAGACACATGTATGCCGCTGTACCGTCATGTTATCACTTAATGACATTAATTTCTTACCATATTCTTACAATGATTGTTAGTAGCGCTATATAAATAGAATTTATTTTAATTGATTATTTTAAAATATCTGCAATATTACAACATGACATTTTGGTTTCTAGTTTCAGCACCTGACACGAAGCTCCAATAAAATGTTACTCAGCACTTGGCTGATAAAATAACAATATCTACCGAACTCGTTGCACACAACATACTTTACACACAACATGCATTCTCGCATTACAAATTCACTGGTGGATCCCCGGTGGGGGAAACAGGGCAGATTCCCCTGTCAACGATTGAGCTAGTATTAACTTTAACGGTGATTTTGGACATGATTTGAACTTTGGAGGGGAAATTTAGGGAAGTTCCCCTCCAAAGAGATATCCGTCAGTGGAATTCGCTTTAGTCACACAACATGCGCACACATATGTACAGACAACTGATGCTCTTCTCAAACTTTCGTATGGTTAATATGCTGAAGAATTTATGGTCACAGGGGCACAAAACATGTCACATGTCACGAAAATCAGATATGTCACAAATCTACATTCCGATAAATAAACTGATATTAACTAGTTCTGTCCCTACACTGACTCTAAACGAATTATATAATTTCTGTTTAAGTCAAATGATGAATGCCATGCCATACGTTTTGGTAGTACTAAAGTATGTAAAAAGAAAGCTATTGAATTGGTATAGGAAAGTATTTAAATGAAAAAAAGGGGTAATTTTTGAAGAAATTTTGTGGATATTTCGCCATAAAGTGCCTTCTCGCCTGTTAAAATTCTCACCACAGAAATATGGTGACATTAACATGCAAAGTCTTTAGTACCGCAAAACACACCACGTCTAGCTACAACAGATTAGGGAAACAAATTCTCGTCTTCCACCCTACCTTTCCGAAACTACCTTTACCCAACACTTTAAGCATTGTAAAGTCGTTTGGGGTAAATTTGCGAACTCGCGGGGTCGTACTTTGATCGTCTCGGTTCCAGTCTAAGTATTCATCGTCGCTATCCTCATCTTTACTGAGGGACTTTTGGCCGTCCTGTTGGCAGCAGGAAAATAAGCAAAACGTATATGTAATTATCATTTAATATGAAGTAAGAATGTGACAGTTCAACCAACCTTGCCAAAACTACCTTTGCCAAGGACTTTAAGAAAAGTGAAGTCGTTTGCAGTGAATTTGCGCACTCTGGTCCTGCTGGGTTTGATAGGCTCGCCGTCTTTGTTCCATATTGGTTCATATGGATCCATGTCACTGTCACTGCTGTCACCTGATTTAGCCTGGTTAATAAGGTATTTTTTACTCTACAAAATTGGAAACATGTATTTATTGAAATGCACGCGGAAAAGTCAAGACCCCATCCATATATATTTGAGTTGAGCTCTAATCTCGTATTTATCCAAATTGGGCATCTTCTCAAATTGAGGCACGCTCTTAATTTTGAGACGAAACCAATTGAACGTTTCATAATTCACTTATTAATGACATTTTTTGTCAATATCTTGTCAGAACTTGTAGCTTCTTACAGTGGTTACTTTCCGACCAAATTTCATGTTTAGCATAAATTTTGGTGCTTTGATCATTTTAAAGAGGTACGCTGTCAAAGTTTCGTCCTGTCACCGGTTCCTCAATTCGAATAATTTATTTTTTAAAAAGCTGCTCAAAAGTTACCTAAAAGTTACTAAATAAGTTACTTTAAAAAGGTTACATCCGGTTACATTGAATTCACTGAATTCAATTATTTGTTCCAATATAAGAACTATGACAATTATACAAATGAATTTCGTAGCAATAGGGATAGAAATTAGTTTTTCTTCAGCACAACTTTTAAATCATGATAGACTTTGCCTTCACTATCAAACAATACATTTATAAATCGTGATTTAACGTGTACCCTACTCTGCACAGTAGGAAAGTGATACCCAGTCGTACTTAAAAAATTAAAAACCTACTGTCGGAAAAAAGTATTTTTATAAACTGTACGCCAATCAGTAGATACTATATGTAGAGAAGCAGTTTTACTACCCAGCACACAACTGTCTTACTTCCAGCTGGACAATTCAAGCCTTCAACAAACGCTAATTGTCCAAACCGGCCAATGAACGGTCAGTAAATTATTCCAAAGGCGTCTCGTATTACGCGTCTCGTATTACATAGGTTGTCGAGTACGAGCACATTTTTTTTTGTCTTTTATTTTTAATTTTCATAATACATACCATATTACATATTACAAAAGAAGCAAAACATCTTGTTGCCGTGGCTCAATTACTGAGGGAGTACCCAGATGCTCCTAAGTCATTAAAAGTTTAACTTTACTTTTATTAAATTGTATGAAACTTCATTACGGCTACCGACAATGTTGTATTGTGTAACATGGACATGTATGTACACAATCATCACTTACTTCGGTTTTTCCGTCAGCTGTTTTGGATTTTGAAGCTGGTGTCGATTGTTTCTGTCTATTAGGTCTAATGCTCTCAAGGGCTTCTGCTAATAACTTCTGGTTTACGCCACATAAATTGGATACTTTCTTCTCACATTTGTGATGGCAGTTCAAAGCACAAACTGAAAGCAAAGGAAAAATCAGTTTCAATGATGCACTGCTTAACAAACATTAGCCGAGTTGGATCCAGGATTTCTCATTGGAGGGATACAGGGGTGTCTGCAAGTGGTTGGTGGAGGCACCTTTTAATATTTTTGCCGAAAAACCCATGAAAATGAAAGAAATTGTGGCCATTGTGGCACGGAAGGACCATCCCCTTGAGCTCCACCAACTGTTACTGCACAGTAATACTTTCAACACACGTTCATATACAATGTGTGAATACAGAACCTTCATACTTCCACAAACATCTACAAAGTTCTTTAACAAAATGTTGAAAGTGACCACTTTAACATTTTTATGACCAGTTGATGGACGCTGGGTAGGAAAGGGGATCAAGAGTGAATATTCTCTTACACATATCTGCTATCATAGTTTATCGCATGCATATATATTACGATGTGGAACTTCTTTATAAAATATGCTTTACTTATTTACCTTGGCACTTGAGTCCTTGTCGGAAGAGACCATACAGCATTGAGCCACAGTGATCACAAAACGTTGGTGACAAATAGTTATTCACTTTAAACTTATGAGGCACGTTGATATTGAATCTCTCGGTTAAAATCTACAAATATTAAAATAGAAATTAAAATTAGAATTAAAAAAAAAAGTTCAATAAATGCAATTTAGGTCTAATGTAAACATTGTTTTTGGTAATATCTCCGTACATCCACCTGAAGAGTAATTCGGTTATGTTAATTCCGTAGAGGCAGTTTATGTTTATTACAGTTTATTACTAAACATGGATGTTTGTTACGTCCTCTGTACAGGTTGATGTGGCTACATCTCTGATAACAAAGTACGAGTTTTTCTCAGCAGAACCTGTTTTGTGCGTCACCCTTATTTGTTAAGATAACAATGGCGTAAAAGCAGAAACGTCCACAAAACAGGAGGAATGAACATGAATATTAAGGGTTCATTTTATACCAAACTGCCGTGAAAGCAGGACGCTGCACAAGGCAGTTTATATTGGGAACAAATTGACCAGAAGAATACATTGCACTTACCTTAGTATCTCTACTATCCTTGGCACTACCGGGACACATTGCTAACATCTTATCGTGGCATTTCTTATGTACGGAGCAGTGACATACTAAAACATAAAAATGTAACATTTAAACACCCTATCAAATGTGATGAAATATGTACTTGATTTCATAAATTTAGAATATTTAGTTAAGTTTACAAGTAGGTATAGAAATGTCCATTTATTTCTTTTGTTTTGAGAACTAAAAGTGCATATATTTAAGATCAACTGTGGAACTAATTCATATTTCACTTGAACATTTACGTCGGGATGAAGGCAAAAAAGGGAGGTGAACTTACATTGGCATTGATATCCTTGCTTATTGAGACCCCTGGAACGGAAAATGAAAACGAAACTAACGTTAACTTGCATTAAGTTTGCATATTATTTGAAAAGACATTTTTAATCGAAATAGTTTTTCACATTTTGCGTTACTCTTTAGAGACTCTTATGTTATTTGTCATTTGAGAGCCAAGGGCCACAGGTACGTAAGGAAATAAATAGGAAAGAGTACATGAAATTTAACTGTTTTATTTTCATTGTTCTGTTTCCAAATCGCACAGAGAAAGCAATTTGTCGTTGCTATTTGATTTCATATTCTTTGTCGAATATTGATCGCCTCCAATACAGAAGTGAAACATGGAAGCGAAAAGACCCATAATTAACACCGTACACACATTTACTTTCATTCACTGTGACCCGTTGAGATAGATAACAGCCCAACTTGTTGCCTTCCCCATTTAGTCATCTTTCGCGCATAAAACTTTCAGTAAATAGACTTAACACTGTGGAGAATTTACTTAGGGTATTTTTCCATCTGTGTATCAATATAAATTGCAATCATAAATATATCGGCTTCCAAATGCAGCTGCGTCAATTCCCACACAACTTCTTGCAAACAGCCTGTATTTTCACATCGTCGCATCTCCCTCTTTCTCTAACACCCCATGCGAAATTACCTCCGCAATAAAACCTTTTAAATGAATTTCGAAATTAAATCTTGTTGCAGTGCTGAACGATGACACACTGGCTATACTAATAAATATTCCATAGGCCACACCCGCAATTATCATTTTCATGCAGGTAAATGTCATGTATATGATCTATGTAAGGCAATTTTTTGTCCACTCAGCAATTTACTGTTTCAGTAAAATTACTAAATAGTTTTCACCACCCTTCCTCAATTAGGCTTTTAAATAAGTGGCTGGTATTGGATATCTGGAAATTTACTCTACACACTGTATTTTACGGCAAACAAGGCGGCGTCAAATTACAACTTGTGTCTAGGCAGCATCGAATACTAAAAATTGAACGGTTAGTGAGGGGCATATATACTGACTGCCGCAAGCGCAATCTTCCGAGGGCCTCTCTGCGTTCCGACGCTCGACGCTTTCATACAAGCTGTGCACATTTACAATAGTGTTAATAGCCTCACTGTAGACAGTCAGCAATATTAAAAATATCAACTGGAATTTGATTCTAAAATTCACTTAAGCGTCTGTTCTTTGCGAATATCTGGACTTTCTATGGTTTTTCCTTGAACAACCCACAAAGCTTTCCATGCCATTTAAGAGAAATATTCTCCACTCACAGTGTATGAAACTTCTCATCCATATACGTGGACCCAACAGCTTAATATTAATCTCATTCACCTGCTTAAATCCATATTAACGTCAAACAATCAGGGAGAAATATCAGCCATCGATGGCTCGGAAATGAACACGTAGAATCCAATTTAGTGCATCTCCAGCCCTGGTCGACAATCCGTGCTTATAATGGTATTAAGCGGTCTGAGGGGACGACCCCAGACCAACGGTGTACAGGCGCACAGGTCACCGCTTTATCCCCCTACCTTTACAAATGCCTAGCCGCCTAATTTTCCCCTTCTTTCTTTGTAAGGTAAAGTAATTGTGTTGACCTGGTGGTTTCATCCTTATTAACCCGTTGAAGTCAGGAAAAATTAACTTTATATTACGAGGTAATTGGTGCAATTCACCAGTGTCCGAGGTTATTTGTCCTCTCAACATATTAGATCAATTTGTATCATACAAAAGCTAGTTCCTTGTGGGACTCGAATAATGGCCAGTGAAATAATGCACGTTTTGAATTACATGTACATGCATTTTCGTCGACATTTTGAAATTATCTGATCCAGTGTTATCAATACATACAAAACTTTCTTTCCTGAATTTAAATAAAGTGTTACATCCTGAAAAAGGGGTTTTATTTTTTTTTCTTTGATATCAAAAAGTAACATGTCAGCCTCTTTGTTCACGTGCAAGAATTAATGCTGAGGATGATATGCTGAGCAAAGTGGGAATGAACATTTTCTTATAAATAAAATAATTTGGTAACAATTTCAAAATTGATGAATTTTACAATTAACGCCAAATTAAATATTCTTTACCCCCATGTATGAAAGGATTTCAAAATTTCCGGTCATTTCCCTAATTGGTTGACATCTTTGACATCCTAGATTTTCCAGAGATGTTAAGTACACCATGTTCGTACAAAAAGCTAATACAGAGACAAGATGGGACCGGATGAACCTATTCCAGACTCCAGCGAAGCAAAATAGTTTTCAACCAAGGCATTCATCTAAAGGAAGATCGTCTGGCATGTAATGTAATAGGGTCTTCTGAGGTCTCAATCTAAAAAAATATATCTCGGTGGCCTATCTTTGTAATTCCATTTGCAACAAGTTAAAAATTATTCTCGGGGCCATTGAACAATTTGGAAAGTTCTGATTGATAAATGGTATGAATCCATCTGATCATATTTTTCGTCCATTTGGTCCACCAATTAAAAACCATTGGAACAAACAATGTTTACGTGCAATCACTGATGGCATTAGCTGACTGTGGGGCGAAAAACATTCCAATACTGTAGCAATGCTGCAGTAGAAGAGCATTATCTGACATCAAGAGGCCGATTCAGTCAACCAGATAAAATGATGCAGGGTTCAATTTTCCCTAGTTCTGCAGTTAGAAAATATACACATTTTCCAATTTCGCATGCAATTGTATTTAGATATTATTCGAACTACAGCTTTTCATCGACACAACAAACTTGCAGGCAGATCCAGACAAATCCCACAAGCCCCAATCAGCCATTAGCAATGAGCATTACAAAACTCTCCATTGACAGTCCAGCCTCCAATGTAAATTACAAGCCATTCTCCCCGCGAGGATTTACAACGATCATTTGGCGGGCTGTTGAAACGGGTGGCATTAGATAAGATAGAATTGAATAGAATTGTCGAACAAAGGAAAAGGTCACAGGAATTCTCATGTCAATTGGGAGTTTGGGATGACCCTGAGGTGCTACTCCTGAAATCAGAATGGAACTCCCCACAACAGAAACCCACAACTGATTAAAAAGGTGTTGCTTGTGTATTTAAAGCAATGTTCGTTTTCATGCATCTGCGTCCTAAGTCCTAAGTGCCTAAAATTTGTGTGGGTAACTGTAAGAAAGACACTCCAAAAGACGCACGTAAATGACGCAGAAAAGAAAAGGGCATTCACCCTCGCTAATTGCAAGCTCCACAGATTTACTCACCACATGAAATCTCTACAGTAAGAACAGAATGTTGGCTGGCGGAAAAACTTGGCAATGAACTTGTGGCCTTTGACCTCGTGTACTTTTTGGTGTTTGACGGCACCTCTTCGCCGCGTGATGCCCCCGGTCTCTGTCTTGTCTGTCTTTGGCTCTGGTGTTTGTTCTGAAAGCAAAAATTAAAACATTTGGAAATGACGCAGAGGAAAATTTCTTCGGAACCATTTTTGAGACCATAAATGCGTTTAAGTATTCCTTTTGGAGGATCACTATTTTGTTTGTTTAAAATTTCTAATGTCTTCAGGCAGGGCCAAAGTTTGTATTGGTAAAAAAAATTTCAAAGCACATTTTTTGCTCCTAATACGCATTAATAACAATAAAATAGTACCTAAGTACTTGGATACTATAATAATGCTTTAATATTATAATCCGTACTTTCACCATATCGAATCTACTTATGCAGGGTAATGGGTAATTAATCAATTAATTCTATTCATCCAGCATTAATATATCAAAGCATTTTCAATGATCCTAAATGTCAATGTGCAAACAGGTTTAATTCAATTAGTAAATCATAATGCAAATTACTATGAGTATATTAAACCATTACAAAAAGAAAACCATTGGCGACTGTAAACAAACCCTTTTAAAATTTTTAGTGAAAATCTTTCCTTTTCGAATCAATTCTAACGGAAGTTTTGTTGAGGAATAATGTTTTATGGAGCCATGGCCCAAATGGATTCGAGCCATTGCAATCTCGATCAGAACTGCGAACCAGCGCAGGAACTCGTCATCCCACTCCACCACCACTTATTGTCAGTGACAGTGGAACTTAATGTACTTGAATACGGGTGCAGAGCATACCATTGCCTCGGTTTTTTCTGTGCTACCTAAGTCGTGGCTCTTATGTCTTAAATTTAGTTCTTATTTTAATGTTCTACGTTTAAATAATTCTTAATGAGAGTTTCCAAAGACTTCACTATCGAACCTGGTAATCGGGCAATCTGGGAGGCCGTTAACATTTCTGAAGAAACTGTGTGTCTGGGTCTGTTAGCTGCAGAAAAAAAGATTAGTAGAAGAAGAAGAGTTATAACGTAGGTCCAATGATCTAAGCTCATTACTGAACTGATGCAACAATGTGCATACGAAGCTATAACAATGAAATACATAATTTGGTCAAAATGGATGAAAATTACCAACTAATATGACATCATGAACTTGAAGGTCAACTGACCTCTTACGGAATTATTAATATATACGCATTACAAAATCTGAGGTCCATGTTTTCTGAAGATTTTGAAGTATTAAAAAGTTGATAATGACGACAACGATGACGACTATATCCATGGAACAACGGGGAAAGACTGTCTTTACCAAAAGATATGTTACGACTACAAAACATGCTGGAGACAGATTCTCGACTTGAAATTTTAATCCAGTGTCACGACACATTCAATGGAAAAACAAAGGCATGCACGTTATTGTAAAACACGTAAGTAAATACGCAAATTAGTAGAACAACTCCGCACACGAGCTCATGCTAGCACCGCAAAAGCACATCGGTTCACTTCTTGTTTAAAATTTGGCAAGGGAATTTTGTACAAGGACAAATTCACACAGCAGCAGTTTAAACTGATGACCTTTTGCTCTGTTTCTGAAATCGGATGCTGTTCACAATTTAAACCACTGCAGGAAAATTAGTTTCAAATTTCAAAATTAAGTTCTGTACAATTCAGGGCTGATAAATCTGTTCACCAGCTTTTTCAAAAATGAAATTAAAATATGTTCGGTTAATAACCCTCGTTAAAAATGAAGTATTCAAAAGGAAAAGAGTGTAATGACTGGATTTTCAAACTAGGATTTGCTCTGTAAACTTACTATCATGGACGGTACTTTTATTCTTTTCTGAAGAATAAAATTGCACATCGTTTTGTAAAATCGACACTTGTTATAATGGACATACAAAGAGGTACGAGCTATTTTGTTTTCATATCAAATTTCAAATGCGGCGCTTTAATTTATAAGTTAGGCTTCTAGGCTAGCATAACATTTATTTCTATAATAACGAAAAATAATTAATTACATAAAAGCAATCAGCGCGGGCAGACAAAATAAAGAATACAATACATACTGTACTAGAAATTTAATGCTAACATTTGAATTGAAGTTAATTTTTAAAATATTTGCTAATAAAAAAGCAGTCAAAATACCTTCATTTTCGCTGAAGTGACGAACTTGTACCAGTAACCGTCCAGAGGGTTTCAGATCCAGCTGAAAAGTACAGAAATATATAATGTTACAATTTCTTACATTGAACATAAACTTTCGGAGTTCCATTCTGAGTTACACGACGATTTCTTGTGGGCAGAATCATCACCTAAGGAATTAAAAGGGTTACTCTGAGAGTAATCACTACCTTCACGAATGGCAAATGTCAAACTTAAATATACAATGCAACAC
>JBCAUI010272634.1:0-15891 GCA_038406195.1 Haplosyllis anthogorgicola
GATTTCTGTGCTGTTGTGATGTACCTCTGGAATGACAAAGTTCTGAAAAATGACCCGTTTTTCCACAACTGTAACAGGTCTTGTTATACGCCAGACACTTCTGGGTTGGTGCTGTTGTCCGCAATTGAAACATGAATGTCCTGAACGACTTTGACTGCATTGTGGCTGGATGCCACCACTTCTGGTACTGCCCCTACCCCCTCTGTGAGGTGTAGGGTGATGTCTGTGTTTCTGGACACTCAACTGCTTTGCTGTCACTTGAAGCATTATGTAAATGCTGTGCCATTTTTTCACTGGCAATGGTAGCTTCAACTTTGTGTGCGTTGTTTAACATTTGGGAAATTGTTGTGCCCTTATTAATTTCCTTCAGCAACTGATCCTGGACATGCTTGTGGGTGTTGTGCATTAGAAAAAGAAATTTCACTACCTGATCAGGATTTGTAAATGCACAGTCTCTGGATAAAGTTCTTAGTTGAGACATGAAATCACTTTGATCCTTACAGGTATTACTGTAAAGGCTCCCCATTGTGTACCAAGAATGAACCACAGCTTGTAATGGTTGAAAATGCTTCTCAAATGTGTCCAAGACATCCTTTAAAGAATCCTTATTTTTATGATGTTCGAATGATGTCATCATTGTAAATCTTCTGTCCATCTGGACCCATCCAATTCAGTAATGTTGGCACTTTACGATCTGCCTCCAGATCCTTACATGCACCTTTGACCAGCACTTGGTCTACTTGATCACAAAAGAATTTGAATGCTTCACACAAATTATTAGATTTCCAATCCATCTGGGGCTGGTTTATTGGGATCGATTGAACAAATTTGGTTTCAGCCATTTTTGTAGTTGAAATGCACTGACACAATTGCTTGAAGAATACACTGAGAAATGCTCCAACTTTGAAAAATTTAAAACACATACAGTTGGGATGATTTCTCTGAAGTAAATGGTTGAAATTGGAGTTGATTGATTGTTGCTCACTTTGCACACTGTAGAGGGGTGTAAAAGATGGATAATACCTCATTAAAGATGAAAGTTCACTTGTAATTTCACAAAGAAATTTCTTGGATGGCCATGACAGTGCGCAGATACGCTCTGTGGAGTGACACATCAGCTGTTTGGGTACTAAAAGTTCACAGATAGTAGATCCTGGAAAAATCTGTATATTTGCACTGTATCATTAAAAACACATTGGCATATTGTGTAGCACCATAAACTACACAAACCACATTATTTTGGAGTTATTCCAATGTTGGAAAATGTCACAAAAACAGTTGCAAAGTTTGAGCTAAATTGAGACTCCAAAAAGTAGCATGGCATCGGCCATTTTGGAATTTGTCAGTTCACTTCAAAAATTGAAACAATTATCCTGAAGAATTGGCATGTTGGAAAATGTTTAAATTTACACAGTAGATACCCAGAGGTATATGGAGCTTAATGTAATTTTTTGCAAATGTCTACCACCATCAGATCCTAAGATCCAAAAGTTTCATACTTCAGCAAAATTCTGTACATCAGCAAGATGTTGCCCTTGGATCAAGGTCATGCAGATAAAGTTAAAAATACCACCTGAAAAACACATGAAAATGACGGCTGCAGTGTGTCTACACAGGCACTGGATCCATTCCTATTTTTCTGACACCATATAGTAGTCAGCAGATCACAAAGAACAAAAGAATATTATTTAAACTGATCCAGACCTTTATTGTTGAACAACGCCATGCTGATGGTAGACAAGTGTGCATGTACAATACTAAACCAATGTAAGGTGCGCTAACGTTAACGCACAGCACAAGGAAAAAACTAAACGCGCTACTGCTACATCTTACCTTTAAACTTGCTAATTATATTCAGTGAATTAGGTGTATCAAATACTTCATCTACAATTAAGACCTTTGAGGTTGACTCCACTTGCATTGGTGTAAAATACCGAGAGAATCTTGACTTTTCAGATCTATTACGGTTGAATTATTCCTTCGAATTTAACACGTCGGGAATTTCCTTTACAATACAAAGATCATGTGGTACTATTTTTATATTTACAGTGGATTTGTGAGGGTGTGCCGGAATCACAGAATTGATGGTCGCTTCTTCCACGGATTTTCACATCTGTTAGTATGTTTATCTTGTTTGAAGATATTTGCGGTGAAAGAATCTTCAGTGATACCTACGATGCACAGAACCCAGTGGGTTTAATTGAATCATGTTGTACAATATGTCATAAAGGTGATAGACTGTAGCTACGTTAATAGAAATATGAATTGCAAGATGCGTTAACAGATATATGAATTGCCTGGGGAAAAAAGAGTAGAATCAGGACACAGTTTAAGTTTCAAGTTCTTTATTGTGCCAAATCGTGTTCTAGAACTGTAAATAAACTAATTTAAACGCCATTATGTTCTACAATGTCAAATGTTGCATTTGGAGAAAAATCGGATGATGTGTGGATGGATCCTTAATGGACGTTAAGTACTATAAGACCGTAAACGAGGATGTTCTAATAAAGCAGGGCTATTTAATGCTGGAAGCATTTGGGGATTACATGCAATAACAACATAATCAGATTATCTGAGCATGTCATGGGGAATTGTTATAAAGCTTTACATATTTGACTTTCATGTGATTATGATGGATGTTTCACAGAATTCGTTTTATGCTCTGCCCCTCGGTGAAAGTGAAAGGTTGATCTCAGCTAATGGTTTGTGTTCTGTACATGTACATTTGTAGACAACAGGGCTCAAATTGGGTCCGTGTACATAACCTACTTTTATCCCTTTGTCTAATTTAAATCAGTCAACCATGTTTTAAGTGGTAATATTTACAGAAACATACATTACGGTAAAATGAAAACGAAATTATATTGCCACATAAAAAGAGAAATCCAGTGATAATGTCCCTCCAAGCATCCATTAACCGACCAAAACCGTTATCTGTTCTATCGGGATGCCTTGCAATTTACTTTGTTGATTTTCAATATGTATTTTCTGACTTTAAATCGAGCTTCCAAACACCTTCTGTAGTAATGAGTACATTTTATATTGCGTATGTTTTTTATGTAGTTTGTGCTATGGTTTATTAGTAACAACGAATGCTTTCTCAAATTGTCATCTGTATCAATACATTTGTAATTTCTGATACAGAAGGATAGAACCAACTAGGTGTTACGTTATTATCATTAATATACATTTCTTAGCGTGGGTCCACTGTTCCGTCAGGAACTAATGAAAGCGATTCCTTCGCTGCATGTACCTAAGAATCTTACATGAAGATGAACCTAAAATATCTAAAATAAGATCGGTGGTGCTTAGAAATCACTGTAATAGCATCGCCCACAAGTTTCGTTGCTGTGTAATGTAAGGGAAGGTATGTGCTGTATGTGTCGTGGAATCTTCTTCAAAAAGAACTCTATTACCTCACAGCTTTGGGCGATCGGTTTGTAATAAGTTTTTAATCAACATAATGGGTTAAGTTTACCGCAGGATTCGTACTTATAGCACAGGGATTTTCCTCCGTCTCTTGGTAACATGAGCATCGATCTGTCGGCAAAAGAGATATGTTAATCTTTCATTTTCATTTCTACGAACAATCTCGTTTAAATGAGAATAGATTTCCCAAAGGAAATGCTTGTGTGGGATATTTGACCATGTATTTGTTGTAACACATGACAATCTATACAATGCCATTTTGTGTTTAAGTTATTAATACCTGTAATTGTCTCAGTATTCATTTTAATATTGGCCAGTTGCTGTGACAATAAGATGGTTATCACTGAACATTTTGTTGTTAAATAATTTAATAACATCTTTAATATGTGACAGGATATACATCACGTTTGTATGGTCAGGCATTTATAATTCATATTGAGGAAATGACCAGGAGACAGTGGACAATTTAGGTTCTGGAAGGTGAATAAGGTTAATTATCAGTTTTGTGTAATGGAATTAGAATCGGAATTACATTTCCGTTGAAGAAGATTCGAGCCTTGTAGCTTTGAATAGTTTGAAGGTTTAAATGGCTAATAGACAACATTGAATTGTTAAAATGCAACTCACAACAGATTTACACTACCCAAGGCTTTGCTACTTTATATCCAACAGAGATACTACATTGGTGATTAAATTCTATAGACAGGAACTTGGTTCAACTCGGGAGTGACATTAAAGAATGAAATAACCATGACCTTTTTAGATCCCACAGATACACATTGATTTCTCCAGTGTCAACGTGTAATCAATGTGTGAAACTGCTTTTCCATTTCTCTCTAAGGAGTCAAGGTGCTTGAAGTATCTTTGTAAGCACAATCTGTTAAAGCTGGAAAATGAAGGATATGGATTTTTTCTACTTCGCTAAAACGAAAAATATATTCTTTTGTGTAATGTTAAAAAATGCAATGGTCCTTTGTGAGTTTGTTCATTTGTCATTGCAACAGACAAAGTAATTTTCTGTCTGGCTTGTAACCATACGAGGATTCCTCGGCTACTAAGTCAACCATTGCGTACATTTAACAGCAATGGCAATTTTATAACACATTTCCATATGTGCTACACGTACAATAAAAGGATAACAATAGTAGATTTACTATATGATTAAATTTACCTAAATTGTACGTCTGTAACTGGATTTATTGTTAGAAAGAAAAACCTTACGAATTGGCCCATATGGAATATAAAGCATTGATCAACTATTGCAAGGAAAAGCCTGATTGTTATTACATGCTTGAAAGCATTTGATTTGTGCACACCGAATGAGATCAAACATTGCGAGTTCAACAGGCATCCACTACAAAGAGAGATGAGCACACTGAGATTTATCACCATTGGGATGCTGTCTGCACATGATTGTACTGTATAATGCGGGTTCAGTTTCAATCTCATCCAAAGAAAACGGTAAGTGAGATTACGAGATTGCATGTTTGGGTTTTGGGTAACTTTGATTAATCTTGAACTGAGCTTTCATAAAAGGAAGGAATTGCTAAAGAAACACCCACAGTTTCCTATCTGTGGTAGTAAGACAGCCAATTTGTTGCTGGTAATTTGCTTTGCAGTTTGTAATAATGCGGCAGACTAATTTATGGTTGCAAGACAAAAGTCTCAGGTGTGAGTTACTAACTTTTTGTGATCAGAAATAGTATTCATGAGAAATTGTCACATTATATACTTGGCCTTCAGTCCCCTGGACAAGTCGTTTGTACAAACATGAAGCTTTGAACACAGTACATTTTGTGCCAAACCAGCATATACACTTTTCAATTTTCTGTTAGCTTATTTCATACATTGAATAAAATTCCACGAAGGAAATACCAAATACAGTTGCAAGCCATGAACACGTGCAGAGTGCCATATGGTCGATGTGGTGCACATGTAATTTATTGGGAATTAGTTTACTTTACTTTCATGCATGGTCACCAGGTTTGAAACTGATCATACATGGTAGTATCTCGCAGAGCGTCGGTAAAGTAAGTACGACTATATTTGGTACTCTTTTAGGGAGTTTGTTCTTAAATAACTGCAGATAGTCATTACATGAACACAAATGTACGAAAGAACAAATACCATAGTAAAAGAACCTTTTCCATTGGAAAGTAGTCTTTAAGAAAATTTCAGACAGTAGGAAAATCTCGAGAGACTTGTATTTTAGTTACTAAGAAAGGTTTACTTAAAACACATTATTTATTTATTCTACACGAGTTGAAAGAACTTATAATTCAAAGTAAGTCTGTCGCATGGGAAGATTATGTATTTCTTGATGAAATGGTGAATTTATCACTTTTTACTTTTTTACGTTTTTCTTTCTGTTTTTTTCGTAGTGCATATATATTTAAGTTGGAAACACACCATTTGCAGTCTTTTGACCGTGAAAATACCATCATTGCATGGAGGTGAATCCGTAATATCAAAAAATTAGTCAAATGTGTTCTTATCACATGTGCTTTCAGTTGCGACCCGTGTAGACTAGATGAGTGTGGTGGAGAGTAGTACCCAGAGCATGCTGGGTGTTCATGGATGGATTCACCTCATCATGGTCATCGCTACGGCTCTGCTCTTGAAAAAATACGTGGAAACACACGGATTTCACATGACGGCACAGACAAGTACGTGTCCTTATATTTTTGAAGATTACAAATGTTATTTTCAGTTTCATTTGACTTTTAAATTAATATACGCAGCATTGTTACTTACCTTAAGAGCAAGACGGAATCGCTGAATGTAATGACACTTAACCTAACACGAGACTATTATAGTCATTCTCATGACTTTTTGTAACATTTGAGTAAATTTAATTGCTTACATTATACAGATGGACATGGTCAGTGCGAAGCCGGTGAGCGTTGTCCAGATGCCTACAGTGATACACACACATCAGGCAAAGGGGACGGCACGGGCTTCTCCCCTCCAACCTATACTGTGGAGAATGCCATGGATCACACACCAGCTGTGCCGGGATTAGGTGCCTCCCAGGTAGACCCTTCTCCGTTTGATCCCGGCCTGTTCAGCGACAGAAATTCATCAACTGCCACCTTGGTGCAGGAGGGGTCGTCCGTGTGGTGCACGGGGTCAGATCATACGGAACGCATTTGTCGCTTCAGAAATTTATGTTATTTCCCCGAGGTAAACGAATTCGTGTTCTTTCACAGTCAGCAAAGCGTCTACTCGGGCGTGCCTAACAACCGATTTAACCCCACGTTGTTAGACATGTCATCCGTGAGGGACCACAATGCTCAATACTTCAATTTCGTCGATGTGCCTGCTCGAAGCGCCGTTCACTTCGAGGTGGATTTCATACAGACACTTTCGCTTGTATTCAATCGCTTTAATCCGGACAATATAATGCATGTGATCCACGATGACCTTCTGCCCATGTTTCATACACTTGAAATGATCACCGGTCGGAGCAACATAAACATGTCAGCATTTGATGTACAGTTGGTTTTTATGGAGGGCTGGAGCCCCGGAGACCACGTTAACCTATACGAGGTGATGTCCGTGCACAAGCTGCTGTTTAAAACGGACCTACAGGCCAAAGGTTCGGTAACGTGCTTCAGAGATGCTTACACAGGCATTAGCAAGGAAACCACTTGGTACCAATATGGCTTCAGGGAACCACAGGGTCCCATACCTCATCATACAGTCACTGCTTTACAAATTAATCAATGCGCTGCCTACCTGAAGCATCGACTCAATACAAGCGCCATGCCTGTGCCAAATGGAGATTCTTACATAGTGTTCTTTACACGAAAACATAACCGTCTAGTTCTCAATGAAGTCGAGCTGACATTTGCTCTCGTCAGAGAATTCAAAATGAAAGTTTTATCAGTAGGAGCTGAGACCCATTCTATTGCGGAAATGATTGCAATACTAAGCAAAGCAGCAGTTTTGATTAGCATGCACGGCTCTCTGTTATCGCTGTCAATGTTCCTACCACCTTCTGCCGTCGTGATTGAGCTGTTCCCCTTTGCCGTGAACCCGGAGAATTACACTCCATACAAAACACTGGCAAATTTGCCAGGTATGCGGATTACATATAAAGCCTGGCGTAATATGAACGAAGCAAACACAGTGACCCACGCAGACAGGAGCTGGGACACAGGTGGGATTGCGCACCTCAGCAATGCAGAACAGAACCGGATCAAATCCAGCACAGAAGTGCCTAAGCATCTCTGTTGTCGTGACCCCGAGTGGTTGTTCAGAATCTATCAAGATACCATCGTAGACATTCCTTCTTTGATAAGACTCGTCAAAGAGGCCATAGAAGAAAATGACATACGATACAACGAGGCCTCTGAACGGAAAAGTTCTTTACTTGTACAAAAAATGTATCCCTCCAAGGTACAAGATCTCAAATGTGTAGGTTCAAGAGACAGAGCCGACGCGATGGGTAACCCCGACCCCTCCGTGCCGCCCAGCCTCTGGCTGTCGTGGCAGCCCCCCTGGAACTTACGGTACCTTACATTGACTAGTCTGCGCTATGAAGTCTGGATTCAGGAGCACGGCGAGGACGCCTACACTGCCTGGATCCTCAGCAAAACCTCCCACACATTCACTGCTGGACTCAAACCAGAAACTCACTATGACATTTGGGTGCGCTGTGTTATAAACGACAATATGCAGGGGCCATTTAACCATGAACATGTGAGCTGCCATACGTAACAACGGATGATATATGTGATTTCTTTGTTTAACATGGGTTCATCTCATTGCTATCTTTATAAACGTTTAATTGAAGTCTAACGCGTAGCTAGAAACTTCATCTCTGCATAAAGCTTTAAAAGTAAATGTTAGAGTTGTCGCGACTGGTTGTAATCTTCGACTTGAAAAATATTAGTACTAGTGTACACATTATTTGGTTGTCAGCTAATTGCGAAAGCAGTTAGTAATTGTTTTCTCTCGCATATATATTTTGGTTACATTAGAATGTCATGTACACAGACAATATTAAACGCTTCAAAAGCAGTCAACACATTAATAACTATTGTATGGCATGTGTTCGCGTCGACAACTAACCGGCATGTAATAGAAGACCGAAAGTTTTAATGTGCGTAAAAGCTTTACCCAGATGTCTTAGGACCGTAGATATATTCCTCCAAATATCCAGCTGCAATATCTCGGAACAAGTCTCGTCGCAAATACGAAAAATGCTCAAGATGTAATATAGTTAGCGTTGAATATGTATGAAAATTATGTATAAAATTTTGTATTTAGGAAACCTACACCGTGTGCTTTCCTGTAGTGTACACCACGATTTTTTGTGCGTACGGATACAGTTTGCATTTATCACAACCACGCAATAGACCCGGGAAGGTCCAGTTTTTATCTGTATACGATAAGTGGATTTAACATCTATGAAAACGAGGGAAGTAGGAGACACACAGAAGAAAGTCTCCTTGTTATGATATGGCACCATGCTCCGAATAGTGGACCCGGCATACGAGTTATTGCGATAGTGTGGGGCGCTTCAGATAAAGGTTTTTCATTTGCACAATCAGATCGTAGGGCCATCAGTTAAGCAATATACCGTATTTATTCGAATTAAAACACCCTCTTGAATAAAGGCACTCCCTGATTTTGGAAGAAAATATTTTTTCCACCTGGGACATTTATTGACAGTTGCATTTTGTCACATGTTCTCAATATCTTGTATGAAAACATTTGGGTGACAAAAATGTCTTCAATGTCCTGGACTCATTCAATATTTTGGTACCTTGAGTTTTGTTTTTTTTTAAAAGACACTGTCTTAAAATTTGATCTTGGCACCGGGTGCTCCTGTTCGAATAAATAGGGTAATTTAGTCCTAAAATGCAATGATAGTTTCGTTTTTGTCTTTATTTCTGTTGTTGTAACTGGGCACCATTTCAACTTAATATGTAAGATATATCTTATAATAATATTTTTTGTACCAAGGGACCAAAATAATAGAAGTTAGTAGTAAATCTGTTTAAAATAAATAGAAGATATTCGTAGCTTCATCATGCTGCTCAATGAAACTAGCGTCATAAACCTACCATGCAGTAAGTGTAAATATTTCAGTAAGTTGTCATCGAAATGACAAAAATGCCACCTTGTGTTGCAGTTAGGAATAGTGGTACAAGAAAGGAATTGTTCCTTCGAACTAACGCTACAGAATGGTTTCTGATTTTACAAGTACGTTTGTCATTACCTTTGGTGAATGTTTCTGCCAAGTATAATCTGGCCATTACCTGCCGGTACTGACAATTTACTGAAGTTTGTTTCTCGGTTTGTGGACCATTAGCCGATATTGTATTTGTGCCATTAAACCAAATTGAACTGGGATTTTTCAATGCGACTACTGGTCATGTTGTAACATCTATGAATCTTTTGATTTTACAATTGAAATTTGAAAAAAATTTACCTTTCGTGAAAGGATTGTAAATTTTGTAGAATAACCTGAAAAGACGCAAAGGGTAATAATAATAATCCAGTGGCACAATTCCATCTTTAACCTTGAAAAGGAACTCGTGTCTTGTGAAAAGTGTTTAAAATTAATTTATAAGAGCTGTGCTCTTCACTTGTACATAGTAGGATAATAAATGATTTTTCGTAATACACGCGTTTTTTCTCCTTTGCGTGCAATTAAATTTAACATTAAACATTCAATTCACCTTCGCCGATAAAATCAGAGCATAGAAGAAATATTTCCATTTCACCTTTTTAAATTTAGTAAATAACATGAACTGGGTACTAAAGCTCAGCAGATTTAATTTACTGTCTCTAGCAATCTACTTTGTACCACTCTGAACCATTTAAGCTCACCTCTCCAGAGACCTCGCGCTTATTTATACTCTCGAATAGAGAACATTCCATAAATTTGTTACGGAATTCACTACAAAATTCACTACAAACTACTGGAATTGAACAGAATTTTATTTTCATTAATGAGTGGTGTTACCATAAAAAACATTTTAATGATGGACCCTATTTCGGCATTAGCCTTAGTCATTTAACAATAGTATAATTTGCTAGTCTGTAAAAGGCAGCAAATTAAATTCAAAAACATGTAAATGATACTACCTTCAAGCACTCATGAATTAAGATGCATCTCAGTTCGGAATTTGCTCTTTCAAGCAGTGAATATTATTTTTGGAGAGAACATTTTATGGATATTTGGATAATGTAAGCTATGATAATGTTAAGGACGCAATCATACAAATATAAAAAAGTGTATGTACGTGAGCTGCTCTGGGTTTAGCTGTTCAGGAAAATAATGACCTGATCGTCTGCGGAAGCTGCAAGTCAATTTGATGACAAATGTTTAGATGGAATATGTAGTGTTTGAACAACCTGACAATTTGTTATTAAGCCGTTGCTGGTAATGCAACGGCTTGTAGTGTTCAACTAGAAGTTCGTAGACATGCAGTGCTGAAAGTTGCAAGTGCAATACCCCCCTCCCCTCACCCTCATAATCATCATCATCATCAGGTCTGATGTGCATCAGACCCCCCATCATTATCACCTCATCCTTGCCTCATTTTGGCTGTGGATTTTTCATTCCTATTCTTAACTTTCTGGGAGTAGGAAGTGCATTGCTTTTATCTGCTGCAAAATATCTGTTATTGGAAAGTAGTTTTATCTTCTGCAAAATATCTGTTAGGTATAAGTATTTCAAATATGAAGTTAACTACTGGGCAATGGATTTGCTGTATTTCTTGTGTGTTATTTGTATTGAATTTAATAATTGATTACTCTTTAGTAAATATTTGAGAAGAAGGTTATTTGTATTGAATTTAATAATTGAACACTCTTCAGTAAATATTTGAAAAGGCTTTGACTTAACATTACTATATCTGATATTGGTACAGCCCCTCCCCCCCCCATCATCATCAGGTCTGACATGCAATGGGACCCCCCATCATCATCAGGTCCAACATGCACCTGGACTCCCATCATCATCATCAGATCTGATGCACATTGGACCCCCCATTATCATAGCTTAAAGTTTATTTACTTATTCTATTAACTGTTTTACATATATAGGTTAACCAATCCAAAGTGTTCTGCAAGAATTTTATACAGAAAAAAACCCCATGCAATCAACTCCTGTAAAGACTACTGCTCCAGGCTCAAAAGCCATTGACTTGGATACAAATCTAGTACATATTTAAGATTTGATGCAAATTATTGGTTTCTGTATGTCTAATATTCAACAATTCTTCTTACATGTCTAATGTTAAATAATTCTTCTAAATGTTCTATAGTTCTGCCAAATGTCTGTAATGCATCAATAATCCTAAATGGAATATACAATTTAATACTGAAACATTCATACATTTTGTCCTTTCACATAAATAACATTGCCTTTTCTTTTCTTGTTTTTTTCTGACACAAATAGCTGCTGACTCACAACAAGCAGGCTTTGTACTTTGCATACTCCCTAGTGCAAACGGATATGCAATTGGATATGGTCATAAATCATATCAAGTTCTTGAATGCTGAAAAGAAGAAGATTGAGGATGAACTGGAAGGTACAAGTCACAAATGAATTATCAGCCAGGGCAGGTCACTTTAAAAGGGCTCTTAACAAGGTGTCCAACCCCCTCGACTTTTCCCCTGCAAAATATGGTATATCACCACCTATGCCTGCTAAGCAAATAACTGCACCAACTCTAACAAATGAAGTATCAAAGCCTGTCATGTCTGGAGATAATGCCATTCCAGACTGTGTAAAATGTAACTTACTGACAGACATGTGGGGAGATGATGACGGGGGGTTTAATGATGGAGGTTTTGATGCAGAATCTAAAGGTCCAAAAACTGAAGAAGCAAGTTTATCAATTTCAACAGACAGCAAAACAACAGTGATGGACTGGACAAGAAAAACAACAGTGACAGACTGGACCATGATGACAGTGATGGACTGGGCTACAAAAACAAGAGTGATGGACTGGACAACAAAAACAACAGACCATGACAACATGATGAAATATCTGTCAGCCCATAAACATGAACAGAAAAAGAGTCAGAAGAAATGTAAAACAAAAACAGGACTTAAGGTTAAGAATCTCAAAAAAAAGAAAATGACAATGACAACAACTTACCTGGACATGTTAGATACAAATGATGGTAAAACTCTGAAAAAAAGAAGAAGAATGTGACTAGACAGACAGGGAATGACAGGGTAATTTGCAAAGGGAAAAAGGCAAGTAACCAGACATGCAATGACACTCAAAAGAAGAAAAAGAATGTGACTAGACAGATGTTGATTGACAAAGTTATTTCCAAAGTGAAAAGGGGCACTAACCGGACAGGCGATGACACTGTGGTTTCCAATATGGCTATTAGAAAGAAAGCTAAAAAGGCTAAGATGATGGCTAAAAGTGGTGGGAGTGGTTTTGGATGGGTCCTTGGGGAAGGCTCTAATGTTTTGGCTGAAAATTGTGAACATGGTGGTGTAAGTGATGATAGTAATGCATCATTCACAAGTTTCGCTTTGGTAAACAACATCCAAACACCAAAGTAGATGCACTTGAGAATAATGTCATGTTTACTGTAAAACATTCTTGTTGAATTCTCTTGTTTCATAGTATATAGATTTCTATTATATTGTATGCTTTTCAATTATGCTTTTGTCAATGATCATGTCAGTTCTCCTGCCCCTAAAACAGGCTAATATTATCATATTTTTAAAATATCTTGCCAACTATCTGTGTAATAATTTTTCTCACATATAATTACAACTTCCTTAACTCTTGTAACATTTTCACATCAAATAAACATTTTCTATTTTAAGTAATTTTGTCTCTGTTGATTTTTTCTGTCAAACCCAGGTATGCTGATGATGACTACAACTCCCGCTTAGTACAATATCTGCTCATTGTGAAAATAGATTGGCAAGCATTCTCAGTGTTAAAGACAAGAAACATGAAAAAAAATGTCCAACATGATTACGTTACATCTAAACATCCAGACTATATGACTGTTGCATAGGATGGTAAATGTGAAGAAGGAAATGTGTTGTGTGTCGTGCTGTGTATTTTTTCTCTTCTTGAATCTCATTTGTGTAAACCAGATCACAACTGGACACTCTAATATTGTATGTAATAATAACATGTCTGAAACTGAAGAGATTCCCCGTAAGTGACTATGCTATGATGATATTGACTCTATGTCTTCTGATTGTGTATGCATATGTTGCCATCTCAAATATCCTCAAGCAAATATTCTGCTCTTCAGTGATACACAATATGATATTGGAAATGAAGTTGTTGTGTAGATCTTTGTTCATGTCCTTATGTGGAGCCTGGGTGCAAACAATTTATTTGCAAAAACTGGCACCTGTGTCTAACTTCCCCACACCTCAGATGCCATGGAATGCAACTGCCATGCAAGTGAATGACTTAAGAAATGAAGAAGGAAATGTCAGTGATGGGACAATAACTAGCAATAAGATTCAGTTTACAATAGATGGAGATGATTCTGCTGGAATGTCTTTGGCCCCATGCTTGGTCTGTACATTATACCATAATAACTTCTGTTCTGATTCTGTAATCTTGTGTCATCAGGAGAATTACAGATTACAGACATTAGCTCTTCACAGATCTTTGTCACAGCCATTTATAGGGTTGTCAGTGCAGGAAGTCATCTGTCTAGAATGTGATTCAAGCATTTCTAAAGATGTCCCGGAAATGCCAGGAAATGCTGTAGCTAATGATTCAGATAAATGCATGTCTACTTGTGTTGTTTGTGGCAAAAATTTTCCGTGGAACGTTACTAAACATTTTGACATACAAACATATATTCTAGATTGTGGCATTTGAAAAAAAAAGTGTCCTACCACACTTGTTCGAAATAGCCATGCCAGGATCTGCAAATCATGTGATGGAAAGATTATGAGGCATAGTCTTGTTGAATGTCATCTGTGCTCTAAGAAGATAAAGAAATATGCAGCCAAATGATATGGGAATAATAATGGGGATACTACCATTCTAGCGGATGAAATTGCCAAAAATGGATTTGTAAGGGTTGTCACAGTTCACTACAATCTAAATTAATTATTCCTCATGGTGCAACACAGGCTTCAGATAATGGTGATGTTAATGATCTGGACAGACAAATGTGTGTCTGTGTTACTTGTAACAAGGAAATAGGACACAGAGTAACTTGGCAGTTTGATGTTCAAAGATACAATCTGGATTGTAGTTTGCTGAAGAAAATTAAACTTGCCACAAATGTTGAAAACTGCACTGATAGGATTTGTAAAGTGTGTGACACAAAGATTATGAGACATACTCTTGTTGAGTGTCATGTGTGTTCTAAGAAGCTGAAGCAGTATAATGCTAAACTATATGGGAACAAAGGCATGGATATCACACAGACTATTGATGGAAGTCTAAGAAAATAGATTTGTAAGGATTGTAACAGTTCATTGCAACCTCATATAAAGTGTGATGCATGTGATGAGATGTTCCCAAGACATAAGGTGTCCAAATTGAATATTGATAAATGTAATATGGATGATGACATAGTTTGCAGTACTTTGTTCAGAGCTACTGATAGTGACTATATATTTTGGCCATGTGACTGCAAATTGATGTCAATTAATGTTTGTACCTGCTGTCATGGAAAGTTCTTATCATACAGGGTTATGGACTTTGATGCTGAAAAATATAACTTTGAAGACTACATTGTGGCCTGAACATTGTCATCTAAGTTTCAGTTGTGCATGGGACCCACAGAATACATATGTAAAGTCTATCATGCTAGATTATGTCTGCCAAATAATGAGTTGCCCTCCATTCCAAGGAATGCTACCACTCGTAAGGCTTCTGACACTGGGTCAAAGTTTTTGGCCACTATCACCAAATACCTGAGTTTGTGTGTACTTGTTGTCATTGGTGGTTGTTCCAAAAAACTGTTATTCCATTTAACCATAAGTGCTATAACATAACTAATGATATTGTGAAGGAAACACTGGATCTGAAATATCATCACAGTATGCAAGTGCCAATTGTTAAGGGTGTCTGCAATGCCCATTTGCACACTGTTGATTTTGGTGACCCATTCCCAGATGACGATTCAGATGACAGTGGAGATGAAGAACATGTCCGTAGAAACAATGGGTCCAATCCAGAAAATACAAGACTTTTGAGTACATATGCATAACATGTAACAAATACTTTAAATTGCCAAAACCTAAAATGCCTCCACAGGCTTGTGTGAATGGTTTACTGTTGTCCCCTATTCCACCAGAATTACATAACCTGACCAATCTGGAATGATGAATCATCACACTATGTAAACCTTTTATGGTTATCTTCTGTATGGTTTGCTATGGAAGTCAATAAAAAGTTCATGGTGGATGTACAAATGTGCCTGCATCTTTAGATCAGATTGTCAATATGCTTCCAAGGATGTCTAGTGAAGTTCAGTTCCATC